>VZRH01002606.1:1423154-1539137 GCA_013397555.1 Urocynchramus pylzowi
AGAAAAGTAAAAAAAAAAAAAAAAAAAGAGAAGCCTTGGGCACGTGAGCTCTCTTCATTTCTGTGTGGAAACTGATCAAAATCAGACAGATATGGGCCTGAATATTGAAAAGCCCAGACTCTAAGACACTCATATATTTCAAAACAGGAAGGGATGGATCTCTCATGTCCCTGGTGACATATCTAATTATTGGGGGATATTGTCTTTTCTGTGGCAGCTTTTCTCTCTCATTTCCAGCTTGCTCTTTTTTTACATTCTCTTATTAAGAGCTGTCCTTCAGCTAAAGAAGGCTTTGTGCATGATATTTGTGGTTGGAGTGCTTTTCCAGTTAAATCCATTAATCCAATATAAAAACAGTGCCTCTTCTGACAAACCTTGCCTCCATTTTCTACAACTAAGCCACAACAGCTGCAATAACATTTCTACTTTTATCTGTATCAAATGCTTGTATATTTGGAGTAAATTTACCAAATTATCTAAATAGACATGTTTGGATCAGCTTTGTCAACTGCAAGCTTTATCCAAAATTCTTTAAGGATTTCTTCAGAATTATACTTAATAACATCTTACTGTTATTAAATATTTCAATGTCACTCAAATTATTTGTTTCTCATTTCATCAAATAGAAAATGAAGATTGAGAGCAGATAATCTTTTCCCAAATATCAAGTAATTTATGATTCCTGCACAGGTTATTTTAATTTCCCTGATAGAAGTCATTCAAAAATGAATCTTGCTAAAGAAATTGCTCTGGTTTTGTAGCTCCCTAATGTGTATTTCAACATACTGGAGAGAAAAAGTCTTGTTTAAATGTCTTTCATCTTCTCTTTTTCACCAATCTGAAACTATTCCTCTTCCTACAGACAAGCAGAGGAATTTTCTTTCCTCCTTCTTGAACTTACCACCTCTAATTTCAGAGTTCCTAGTTCTTCAGCAGCTTAGTTAATAGCTTAGGAGATCACATAATTCAATATTCTTTCAGGATTTGATGAAGTCAGGTACCTGATGAGTCCAGTGACTTTGAGCTGACCTGCCTTGATGGACCAGACATTTTGGCCACTACAGAACATGTTTTATTTCTGTGTTTCTCAAGGACTTAGTCTCATGGGCAAGTCAGTCCTTCCATCAGAGTGTAAGGTTAAGTTGAACTTCTGTCAGCTGCTCAAAACAAAACCAACATTATGAGCCAATACTGTGAGGTACAGAAAAAAACCCCTAATTTTTGTGATCATCAGAAGGCATCATCGAAGTTCAATAGCAGCCAGGCCTGTTCCTTGCTTATTTCTGTACTGAAATTACTGAGGGAAAGCTCAAGTCAAATAGTGCTTGTATGAAGATGAATTCACAATTAAGAAACCATCTTTGTCTTTTCTTCCAGTGACATCATGCAAAGTATTTGTGACAGCAGTGTTTTCTCTACTCTTTCTTTTGATCAAATCCTGCATTGTCTCATGCAAAGATTTAACTGCATCTTATTACAACAACCTACTCATCAGTCAAGAATAAAAAAAAAAATGCAGATTATTAATATCTCCAATTCACACTTTACATAGTTATAAACTTTATTTAAGAGGAAACAGTTTGGGCTTTATATGACTTTTCTCATGATACAAAATAATTTAAATACTGGTGTAATTCTATTTAGGAACTCACTTAAAACATAACTAGCTGGTGGATATGAATATTGCTGATAACAAAACAGGAACAATTCTGACTTAAACAGAAAATAATTGTCATAATTAAAATATGCACACATTGTAATAATAAGCCAGTCTGGTCAATTCCTTTTATTTAAGGGTATAGTGAGCCAATGCCAAGACTATTAGTGTAAGTGGCCAGTAATGCTGCTATCATTTAGCAGTGTCTATATTACCAATGAAAGAGACTAAAAGCATAAATTATAAAAGAACAAATGAAAATATTTGCATTTGAATGGATGGCTGTAGCAGGATCAAGCTGAGGAAGGTGGCTACTTTTGCTTGTGAGAATTTTCTCATTGCTTATGCATCTATCTCTATCCTGGTAACTCTATAACCAGTCAAATATTATGCAAAGCAGTACTTTTAACAACCCACCAGGAGAAAAAAAGGAATATTTCAACACTGAAATGCTGATTCTGCATTACTAAAATCTATCTGAGTTTTCCTGTTGACCCCAGTGAGCATTAACATGCAGTTTTATATTTCAGCAGCATTTCAGTTTCCATATAATCAAGACTGCAATGATCAAATGCTTCTCGTTCCCCTAAAAATCTGTCATAAATAATGACTACATCACAAGCATTTAATATAACAGCAATAAAGTCATCACATTGCAAAATATTGTCATAGATGATATTTCTTGCCTTGACATCAGGTGTTTTGGCTTTGCTTCACCATGGAAAAGGTCTTGGATTTTTTGAAAAAGCAGATTGCTATGCTGTGAAAATGTTCATGTCATTAGAATGAATTACTTTGTGATAGGGTCAAATGTGGCTTTTAAAAGGCAGAGTGGGATTTCCTTTGTGTAGTTCAAATCTGGGGCCATAGAACTTGCATATTTGATCTGCCTGCAAATGGGTCCTTTGTGAAATCCTTTATTAACAACAAATGCATCGTGGAGAAGAATTCATTCAAAAGCAAACTTCCCTCCACACTTTCATGTAAAGCAAAGAAAACAGTAAAAAATCCCTTGTAGAGGTTATTCAGTTACCAGGGTATAGATGTATAAGCATCACTAAGACTTTATAGAGAAAATTCAGATTCTCACTGTCAAAGGTGAACATTGCCATGGAGGATGACTGTGCATGCTGTACCTGCAAGTGACTGGGACTGACATGAGACAACTTTATAGAGCCTCCACAATGTTCCACCTCACACTGAGAGACAACTCTGTTTGAATAATTTCTAATACCAAACCCAAATCTGTACTTCACCTCCACATGTGGAGACTTTAGAAAAGAGTCACTGGGGTCTGGAAAAAAGATGATTTTTTTTGTTGATGATGTTTTTGTACCCACCTTCACAATTATCTCCTTTGTGTGACTGGGCTGTGTCCCTGAAAGGCTTCAACTTGTGATAGATTCTGAAACACCAAAGGGGTCTAGAAACATTTCCTCCTTTAATCCTATGGGTATGGGGTAAGTCTCCTGTCCTTTCTCCTCCCCTTGGAACAGCCTCTCCACTAATCATTCATGTGCTGTAGCATAGCTGGGAGAAGAAGGAAGAGCAGAGTGGTGAAAAGGGGCTGGGAGCTCAGTCTTCTCTCCAACTGTGCCCTGACTCTGCAGATGAGAAAGAGCATCTCTGGCAGAAGCACAGGAGAGAAATGCTGTACTCTGGCAGAGTACAGCAGAGAAATGGACCAGAAATTATTGTGCAGGCTCTGACAGGAAAGGACACAAAGCAAGTGTTGACTACATCAGAGTGTGAGCATGTAATAATTTTGGTGTTGTTTGGTATTACATACATTTAGATTGTCATAAAGTCACAGAAACTGTCATTTATTATCACTGTCAATGACTTTATGTGCCCTGCCAGGTGAGGAAATTTGTCATAAAAGTTTACTCCTGATTCTGAAAGGAAATGTAGCCATGGAGAAGAAGGGCATCTGCAGGTCTAGAATGATTTGTCTGACCTGCACCCCTTTCTGTGACTATGTCCAAGCTGCCTCTGAGGAAATCAGCAGAGGCAAAACTGTGGCTGTGGTGGTTGTTCTGATGGGATGGTTTTGTCTTAAAAACTGCAAAAGGGCTATTGACAAAAGGTTAGGTGAAAAAAAAAGTGTAAAAACTGTGAATAATTTTGACATGTTAATATATGTCTTTAAACTCTAACTCAAATATTAACAAAATACCTGCTTGGATATTTCCTCTTCCTGTTCAGATTTTATTTATTACCATGTGAAATTACTGCATCTACAGAATACCCTAATTTATGCTACCATGGTCTCATGCTCATAATAAAAAGTGTGCAAAGGAATCCCAGAATGATTATGTTCCATGCTGTTATGGAATCCATTTCATGGTCATATCCTGTCCTTGCCATTGCTTTTCTCTGCAGAGCAGTGACCCTGAGAACCCAGAGGCAGTGTGTGGGAGGATATAGTGCCATTCTAGGTGCTTTGTATTGCCTTTTATGACACAGAAATCTTCAGGGTAGGCCTTAGTTTCTCCAGAACATCACCCAGCAACAAGGAGACAAAGGAATTCCTCTTTGAAAGAACAGAATTCCTACTAGTAGCCCAAAGAAACCACCAATTTTTTCTCAAAAAAAAAAAAAGTATCACAACCCTTTTTGGTAGTATTGTAACATCTTGGTATCGGGTTTATGCAAGATTCACTCTTGAATCACTGCTTCAGACTTACATTGTCATAAATCAAGGAAGAACTTGGTCTTATATTTTTTATTCCATAGATCTCAGGGAGTTTAATCAAACTGAAAGTTCTAGGTTTCTTTCTTTTTGTCTTGCAGAGATCTCCTTTCATGCATTGCAAGATTCATTAAGGGGCAAAATCCTCCTCTTCTTGCTCATGCTACATGCTGAAAATTCCTTTTTTGAGCTCTCTAGCTCATCAAATCTGCAGTTAATTTCAACTTTAAGTTGAAATATCTCCATCTTCACCCTTGTGCTGTTACAATTTCCTTGAATTTTGAAAAAATACTTCACTTTAGGGGAAGTTTTAGACTCTTTCTGAAAGAGATACAAATCCAAAGTTCAAATCACATCCCTTGTGGATGGACATGCTTTAGAAACTTCAGATTCAAGTCTGAATTCCTAGCATCATCAAGAACTTACACAAGTTAAACCCAAAATCTGGTGGTTTTTTCATCTGTGTTTGTGTCTGGAGTTGTTACTCAATAAAAGACCTGAAGCTCTCAACTATTGCCCCTCCTTTCCTCACAGAGAATATCAGCCTGTGGTCTTGTTTCTGAAAAAAGAGGTTTTGTTAAGAGGCACATGACCTACTCTTCACCTTGTCAAGGCCCTTTATATGGGAAAGAGTTTAGGAATCATGCAGAAAAGGTTACCAGCCCTCCCAACTCAAAGATTTGAGATGTATTAGGTAATTGAAAACAAACTCTGAATAAACCTTTGAACGTTTATCTGTTTACTCAAATTGAATCTGAATGTTGAGCCTTCTGAAGTTCACTTGTCCCTGTTTATTTGAAAAATGGATTAGGATAAATTACTGAGCCATCACTAAGGGACAAGAGTTCAGTGTGAGGCAAGCCAGCAAATCTCCACTGGAAATTCAGTATAAATTACTGACCTCTAAAACTGTCACTTTAATATCAGCTGACAATGTCATTTTTGTCAGAAGATCTGCTTTTGTGCCCTTTCTCTTTGCTGCCAGTTGTAAAACTTTCTGACACCTGTGTATTTCCAGTAAGATTTACCAGCCTGTGTCTCCAGCAATAGGCAGAACTTGCACTGCACCTGGCTGGCCAATTTCTCCTTGGCTGTCAGCAGGGATCTCTCGCTGTCTGGTTAGAGTCAGTATGAAAAGAAATGCTTGATTTGATGGAACTGTGAGGGAGTAGTTGAAGTGTTTTTCAAGGGAAGGGAAGGTGCAAACTCTATAGAATGCTCCCAGGTCCTGTGGCAGGAAACAAGGCAGTTCAGACCCGAGAAGCAAATTCAATATATGTAATCAACTGCGATTTCTCCCTGATTATCTCTGGACTAATTAGGGAGTGTTTTTTACAGCTAATCAGAGGTATCTGGAAAGAAGTAATTTGCATAACTTCAAGTCAGATTATGTCATGAGGACAGCTGAGCTAATGTAAACTGGCATTTACTGTAAAATGAGTATGAATTGCATTCAAAGAGGAAACAAAGGAGCGATGGAAACCTGCAGACTGGAAAGCAGGAAGAGCAGCAGTGACGGGGTGCAGAAGCTGTGCTACATGAGGCATATCAATGCACCAAGCACAAGGAATGTAAATATGCAAAGGCCAAAACATTTGCAGAAGGGGACTCATTTGACAAAATTGTAAATACCATGGATTCTGCTGTCTGTCTAACTGTCACTCTGTAACTGCATTTTGTCATGGTTGGTAGTTTAGTATTCCAGGGGAATGAAATCCCTGTTTTCTCATTTACCAGGGACTGTATTTTACTTAAAGTAAACACAGTATAAAATTAGCTTTTAATCTAGTATTAGAGCAAGTCTGGAAAAGACAACCATACACATTTTTGTTTCTCCTTCAAAACCATGGAACACACTGGAATTCCTGTTCACCTATTTCTTCAAGACTGATTTTGAAGCCTATTTGTACCTCTGGGGATGTAAGGGAGGTTTTGGCTGCCTCACTTCAGGCTGCCAAACTTTTCTGCCTGTCTAAAGATGTAAACCTGACAGGTTTCCTATCTGGGAGACCTGATCTGAGAATGAGCTCCACATAGTGAAGCACTGGAACATGTGATTTTTCATATGGGACCAAGGGCTCAAACATATCTGTCAACCTGCTGCTTCACTCAATAGGAAGAGGATATCCTTGTGAGCTCTGACATTCATCCATAATCCATTTTATGCAGAGCTGTGGCCTAAAGTTAGGACTTCTTATAAGGGCCTGACTGAGGATTGTACAGTCTCACTGTAACTATTTGAGTCTAACTGAACTAAACCCATAAGACAAATGCTCTCTTGTGGGAGCTTAGAATGCTAATATCCATTATCAACCCTACAGAATAGCAGGAGTTCTAGGAATAAATTAAACTGGAGATTGATGATAGTAGTTAGGAAGGATCAGCTGGTGACTAATTAATCCTTGAAGTTAAGACAGTGTCCCTCCACAGTGTATATTTTTTCACAGGTCCAGGTCTGTGTAACATTTTTCCAAACAAGGGTCACCCAGCTCATCAAGATTTAGTGCTTGGCATCTGGTATCAGTTTTGGTGCAGATGGTATTTGGAAGATGCAGATTATCTGTCCAGTCCTATAACGAGATGAAACACTCTCACTTGTAAGATGCTGGATCTCTGAAATGGATTTTCACCTTCAGTGAAATTGATTCACAAGCATTTGGGGGATCACTTAACTCCCATGTATACTTGTTCACCAAAATGGCTATTTTGTAATAACTTTTAGATTCCTTTGACCAAAAACAAAACAAAACAAAACAAAACAAAACAGCAAAAAAAAAAAAAACCAAACCAAAACAAAACAAAACCCCAAACACCTAGCACTTTTAATTTTAAAAGATGGATTATTTTTTACATTTAAAAACATGATATTCATGATCAAACACATTTTTTCATATTGTTCACTTACACAAAGAAGATATAATTGTCATTGCTTACTTCAATATGCATTTCCTTCTGTGAGTCCATGTATAGATTTTTGTTTGAAACTTTTTTGAGGAGAACTAAGTGAACTAAGAAAGAAAATAACTGTATTCAAACTTTGACTAAATGTTTAAACCATAGCTATGCTCAGAAATTGTATTTCTGTTGTCTTTAATATTTTCTGTCCCCAAAAAAACACATTCTCTTGGTGTGTGCTTGCATATTAATATTTCTCTATTTTTCTTTTCCCTCAGCAGCTTTCTCATAAGCACATAAGCATGTGTACCTACTATCACTAAATTCTTTGGCATGAAATTTGCTTTCTCACAGCATTTTTAAGAAAGTATGAAGAAAGTCTAAAATGGAAAAGACTATCCTTATTTTTATGTTTATTCAATGGGTTATTTCCTTCTGTTGAAAAGATCTGATTTTACACAAATAGACATTTGTACTCAATGAGCTACCCCAAATTATTAGTTTCAAATTTCTGCTTAAAATAAATTTCTTAAAATATATTTTATTTCAGTTTTCACTACAATAAAAATAAGAAAAATTAAGAGGTCCCAATTTCCACTCTGTTATAGTGCTTAGATCTTGTCAGATCCTGGATATCAAGGAAAATGAACAAGTTAGGTAAGACCAGTAGGCCTCAAGTTACTGAATGCCACAAGACTGTGCTTGGGACCAGATCACTTTATATTTTCCTCCCTGTGCTGCTGGCCACTGTCTCAGAGCAGCCACTGATCTCTGTCTAATCTAATTCAACAGAGGTTGTGCTGTTAGAACTCAGCCTAATGCCCAGCAAAGGCTTACCACTTCCCAGGATAAGGCATCCACAACCTCTCCCAGTTTGGATAATTAAAGATTTTTCTGTCTCTGTTACAGTCCTGTCCAGAGAAACTACACTTTCTACAGAGTTTGTGGGAAATGGAATTGAAGAGGGCTCTCAGTGCCTGACAGAAAGCCCTCAGGGTGTGCATCGGTATGCAAACTTTGAGATAAGAAATGCTGAGTTAGAAATGCCATGGAATAGGACAGATATTGTTGAGGGAGAAATGGAGCTAGAAAAAAGTTTCAAAGGATGGCCTTGCAAATAAAACTAGATACTTTAGAGAAATAAAACTATGAAAGATGCATTGTAGTAGGACCCACGAGGGGTAGTATTTGATGATTGGCTTTAAGGCATCTACAGCATGGTGTGGCAAAAAGCTGATGGGCCAAGAAATGCTTATAGTGTTTTGTAATTAGGAAATAGCTGGCTTCTGATTGTGATGGCATGAATTACAACATCTGTATTGTCTCACCCTTCTCATGAGACTGAAAACGGAACAAAAGTTTTTAAAACGCCTCTCGGTTGCCCCATCTCTGGGTCAGGGAAAGAGTATTATCTGACAGTGGCAGGCATACAGCCCTTTCCAAGAGCCTAGAATTCTTCCAGGCTGTGTCACACAAGTATATGCAGAAAACCTTCAGATCTTATTAAAACACATCATCTGGTTTGCTATTTCCCTATTTTTACCTTCCTTCTGGTTTCATTCATTCCCTCCTGTTTCAGCTCCAGCCCAGCACTTTCACTCCATCTGTGAGGGTGGTAACTCCAGCTGCCACTGCAGCTGCTGTCTTCACTTTTCCTTGGCCAGCCTTCAGGGAATGACTCTTCCTTCCCTAAAGACATTATACATTGCAGCCAGCTTCCACTTGAAAAGCAAAGGAAGCCATTTAAATACTGCATAAAGGCAGTTTCCCACCTCTGAATCTATAGGGCAAAATACTTCAAGCAGAGCTAACCATGTGTGCTTTGAAGAATGGTCAACTTATTTATTTACTATTTTGAAGTTTCAAGTCTTGAGCTAGTGATTTTATTTTTTTTTCCAATTTCAGATCTGTTCAGAATGTCCATGCAGGCCTTATCTAGATGGCAGATCCTGGGAGAGCTCTGCAGGTTCCAGATCTGGGTACCTGCCACGACTGCAGCCTGACACCATGGCACAGGTCCCCCCACATCTCTGCTGTCTGGTCTGCATGAAATGCAAACCCCTGCATGCAGGCTGGCAGCAACCAGGGAGAGTGCAGCTGAGCACAATTAGTCTGCATTGTGGATACAACAGAAAATTCAGCAAAACACAGCCAGTTCTAAATAAGAGTGAACATTAATATTAATGCAAAAGAAAATGGATGAGATATTTCATCTTGATGGGAGCCAACAGAAAGTGTGTGACCAAGTTCTGGCCACAGCTGGCAAGACAATGCTAAATTATCTAGCCCCTGGTAGGTTTGCCATTCTTAATTGCTTTTACCCAACAGTAGTAAATGAGAGATAAGAACTGCATTCTAAATGTCTCATGGAAAAAAAAATCAGTTTTTCCAAACCTTGTATAATACTAATTCACCCATTATTTAAAAGACACAGGTAGCTTGAATTACTGTCTTAAAATGCATCTAAAATGTAGAAGGGAGCTGTGGACTTTCCAGGTTGGGTTGATACTGTAATTTGGGTTTTTATAAGATGGCAAAGAAGATTCCACAGGCACTAAAGATGTTTTGTCCCCATTATTTCTTTGATAAACTTACTAAAACATTTTAATGATGCAATAACACCAATACTCTATTGCTGAAAGAAGCAGGGAACATTAGCTTAATGTTATTTTCATCATGAACTTAATAGTTCTACGAATTTAGAGGCCTCTTATTCCAGCTTTTTCGTTGAGAAAAATAAAACAACACCATTAAAGTAGAGCATAAGTAAGGCACAGTTAGTGCCAACAGTTATGAAGCTCATACTGATATTTCTTTTTCCCATTTCCTGCTAATTTGCCAGAACAGCTTTTGGTCTATCCATAAATAGGTCCATGATAAAGCAGACATTAAATTGGAACTAATTCCATAATTAGCACAGCTTCATAGTCGTATGTTTGTGAGACAGTCTCAGTTAGCAACAAAAAAATAAAGAAAATAAAAGCATCTATCAGCAGCTTGGGAAAGCAAGCATTCAGTAATCTAATATTTATAAAGCTATATATTAGAAAATAAAAATCTAGAAAGCATTGTCATGATAGAGCAAGCCTATTGCCCCTGGGTTTAGTTCACAATCTGGTAAAATTTATGTGCTGGTCAAGCTGCCAAATGGGCAGCTGTGTCATGAAACAGCCACGGGAAAGCCACAACAAGCCTGGCTGCACCAGCAGCTCTCTGGTTTCCCTGTGTGCTGCAGGACATGAAGAAAACATCCAGGCAGAGCTCTGCAGTTATGTCTGCAGCTCCCACAGACACTGGGCTCCAGTTCCAAACTCCTGCATTTGGCAGAGCTGAAGAAGTTGAAAAAAATCTATAATGGAGGAAACCAAACATACAAGATGTTCTAAAGATATGGGATATTCCTTCCTGATCCTCTGGACAGAAGCTGTGAAATGAGAGATTTTATTACAGATATCAAATTCTTGTTTCCTTAAGAGATTTCATCAGTTACCAAAACACTCTCCAGCCTTTCTCTAAAATCCAGCAAGAGGATCTAACCTCAACTCATGCTTGTGACTTGTGGCAAGAAAATATGTGGAAGTTTTATTTATAGTGTTATGTACCTATTGCTCTGCATCCAAGTGCCTTCTTTGTGTATAATTAAATGTTAAAATTTTAAAAAAAGTGCTTCATTTTCATGTTTGTGGTCCTTAAATTAAGCTTGCACTCCTGAAAAGAGGTGTATGCAAATAAACTTTTGTTCTTATGCAGAGTGCCACTGTCTGAGGGGGCTTCCCATGAGGGTGATAATGCTGGGTCAGGTCAAACTTAAAAAGCCTGAAGCAGCTGTTTCTGCAAAGGCATGAGGAACATTCATGTTGAAGTCTGAAATACTTTTGCAGTGCTGTAGCTTGAAACTCATCCTGTAACAGTTTAAATTTTTGCAAATCATTCTTACCTACTCCATATGATGCCCCAACCCTGGCAGTGCACAGGGCCAGGTTGGATGGGGCTCTGAGCAGCCTGGTCTAGCAGATCCTGATCAGGGGAAGAATACTACAGCTCTTAATACAGCATCTGAAATTCACATTTTCCATTGTGTTTTATGGAAACCACATGGTTAACTATTGTTTCAGGGACTTTAACTGCTGTATATTCCTGTCTTCAGACCAAATAAGTGGAAATCTCATTTCAAAGCTGAACAAAAAGGTTTGCAAATGCTTAAGCTTTCAGCATTTTGTTTTGGGCTTTTTTTCAAGACACAGTGGAAAAGTGCCAAGTTACTGTTCTTTTATCTGATGTTCAGATATGTGCCCAGGAATTTAAGGGCCAGGCTGAATTAACCTAAGCATGGTCTGTTTTTCCATCTAAGGAAGGGTGAAGAGAAACTAAGGAAGCAACATAACAGATTTTTTAAAAGAAGTTTTATTTTCAAGGAGAAAAAACAAATAGTGGCAGACCAGATGTGGCAAATTCCAGAAGGTACACATAAGTGTTGCACTTATTGTAATCAACACAAACCAAGAACACCTGAAAATGTTACAGAGTTTGGAAGGTAAGAAACTAAGAAGTGTTATAATTAAGGTTAACAGTGCAAGTCTTTTTCACAACTGGATGCTGATCAAGTTTTAATTGCATACTCCTTGTCCTACTCATGCCCTGAACCACCCAGGGCAGAGAATAACTAATCAATCCTTTTAATCCTTTTTTTTCTTTTTAAATACCTTCATTTCTCCATATATCTCTATATTCCATTACTTCAAATCAGTCAAACTGCACTGCAAGTGAAATTTTGTAGGGTTTATCACCACATCATCTAAATGCAGGAAAAACCAATCCCTATATTTGCACAAAATATGCATGAGATTATTTGAATTTTTCTATTACATAGAGGCATTGAGCTAAAAATTTATACACTTCTTTTAGATGAGTCTCTCTGTAGAAATTGATATTGCAGAGTATTTCATGTTGTATTTCAGCTTTCGCTCAAAGCTTAGCACCCAGAGGCTTCAATTGCATCTGGGAAGGTTAAGCATTTCTGTGCATTAAA
The DNA here is from genome assembly GCA_013397555.1 of Urocynchramus pylzowi. Classification (NCBI taxonomy): domain Eukaryota; kingdom Metazoa; phylum Chordata; class Aves; order Passeriformes; family Fringillidae; genus Urocynchramus; species Urocynchramus pylzowi. Next base: position 1,435,428 of record VZRH01002606.1, read on the forward strand.
CCCATAAAAGAATCAAGCATAATGACAAGTCTGGTTGGTTTAGTGACTTGATTAGCATCAGAGAAGAACAGTGGGGCTCATAGAGGGCTAAAAGCCAGCTCTTCCATTCAACATTTGACTTCCTTGAGAATGTCCTTGCTTCTCCTGAAATTTTCTGCTCATTTCTTTCAATACAATTTTACAAGGAATAAGGGAGAAATCCCACACAATTTGTTTGTCCACTTCATGGCTGCAGAACAGGAATGCTGTTTTAACAAGTATGGAAGAATATACCCGAAATGTGGTTTTCCTTAACTCTTGAGTGCCTGCATTTCCCCAGTCTAAATGTGTTTTTCTATGGCGCTTTACAGAGAAATCTCAGGGGGAAAATCTCTCACTCAGTACCTGAGGAGGGTCCTCCTGATCATCAGGAAGACTGAGTGCTTTGGCACCAGCCCACCAGGTGGACACAGGAACTGACAGCAGCAGAGGGGTTTCCTCCTCTGCCTGTGCTCAGGCAAAGGCCTACAGCAATTCCCTGATAGCTCCTGCAGGCATCTCTGGGCAGGGAAGGGCATGGTGGGACAGCTGCACTCAGCAACGACCTCCAGACCTGCAAAGTCTTGTGCCACCTGCTCTGATCACTCCAGACACAATATCCTCTGCCTTGTTCCCTCCACCTTAACACTCACCTTCCTTTCTGTTCTTCTATCCTCTCTTTTTTCTGAAGCTTCTTCTCCTTACACAACCATTCCCAGCCCCCCTCTGCCACTCTCAGGCTATCGACCTTACTTCCCAGACTCTGGAGATGGAAGAAGTGCCAACCAGCTTTCTGCTCTGATACCTTCTCCAGTCTTCTTTGACTGAATCATTCCCTGACTGTCCATATAATGTTAAGATCTAACTGTATCAGTTAATGATCTTATAAGATTTAAAATCTGTGAAGTGATGAACTCTCCAGTTTCTCAGTCCCATGGTCTCCTTCCTACTCGGACTTAACTCCTTGCATTCACCCCAGGTCCAATCTTCCCCACTCTGCTCAATTTTCAACCTGACAAGGTCAAGTATCAGTCCCTGTCCCTCACTCACACCTTCCTCATCCATTTTATTGTCTTTGGTCCCTATCAGTTCCAGCTGCTCTCCCCTTTCCAACTCTCCCCTTTTCCCTCCTCTACACTGGAGCTGTGTCAGGCACTGGGGCTGTCAGTGATCCCCACGTCATGCTCAGCTGTACTGTCAGTACAGAACAGGATTTTAATCCAGAGTATTCCAAAGACCTCATAGATCCCATGCACAAAGATTTCCTTCCTGTGAATAGGCTCTGCTTCCCATTTTTGCATCTGTTTCACCTCAAGCCATGACTGAGGAATGCATTGCGACCTGGGGAGAAATCACAGGTCTTGCAGTTCATACTGATTTGAAGAAATGGAGGAGGACAGTCTTCCTCTGCTCAGTTCTGCTGCCCACAGGCTCACCTTGGACCCATAACTGCAGGGAAAGGCCCAGTTCAAGTCAAAGCTTAAGCCTGGAGAACCTTAGTCTAGGAAAATTGTCAAGAGATTTTGGCCTTCATGTCTCTTAAAAGTACAGGGTACCTTGACACCTTTTGGAAAACTCTCATTTACAGTACAAAAACAGTCCTTTCCTGCCCTCTTTGTGATCCAGCTTCAGCACAGTGAAGACATCCAGTCCTTCCAAAGCTCAGAATCAAATTTTTCCCAGCCTCATTCTCAGGAATAACTAAAATTGTGCTAGCTGAGACTTTCCAACAAAGAGGAAATGAAGTGTGAGACAGACAATGACATGGGAAATTTCAGTCCAAAATGGCCAAGCAAAATCTTGCAGATTGAAATTAAAAGTACCATCTAAAACAAGGTACAGGTATAAAGGGCTAAAAGGCAGTACTAGACAACCTTTTAATGAACCTTTGGGACTTAGTATGTTATTGTATGTTATTGTAGCTACTATTATTTGTGGCATTAGTAAAATTAAATTAGTACATGCAGCTGTTTAAACACTGCAATATACATGAAATATTCTTGTCTTGCCTTGGTTAGAGTACCACAGCATATTCAGCACAGCTCACTCTATCAGACTGATGGTGGGCTTAGCTTTTTGAAAGCTGTCAGAGCTGCTGTGTTGCTCTCTAAGTCAGCCCCCTCTCCTGCCTGGCTTCTTGTCTAATCCAGAAGATTTCTGTAAAGTGTCTGTTCAGTGCTGCTCTTCCCTCTTAACAACATCACATCACTTATCAGCATTTCCCCTGAAAAAAAACCTGGATGCTGAGCATGGGGAAATCATGCTTCCCATCTGCATCTGGTCCTGTTCTCAGACTTACCTAAGGCAGGTGATGCTGGACTTACAATTTTAAGGTGATTTGACATGATTAGCCTCATGGCAAATTATATTAAGATGGAACATACAAATTAGACAAAGGTTTTCTTGTGCTGACAAGCTGTCCCTTCTTGCTGAGTGACATGAACAAGATCCTGAGCAAGTGCCTTTCCTTCAGGAAATACATTGCAACAGTTTGAAGCCACTGAAAAACTGACCCATTGTATGCAAAGCATCTTCAGATATATTGAAATACACTTTCAGTTAAGAGTCCTCCTTGATAGTTTTAAGGAATTTTACTGAAACAGTACCAAGATTATAAAAGTGATTTTGCATTAGCTTTCTTTTCAGAGCAGAGAATTGTATCAAGCTAGAAATTATAGAACTATTTTCAAACTTTTAATTGTAACGTCATTGAAGGTTTTAATAACTATTCTAATTGAAGTGACCACTAAATTATTAACTAAAATATTCTTGCTTTTTTTAAAAAAAACCCAGCCTTTTAAAAATTAAAGCAATTTTAATTTATGAAAGGGACTAAAAAGAAATTTCTTATTTTCATGCCTATCCAGCTCTAACAGAGAAGTGTGCATTTTAATTACATTTCAGATTCAAACTAGAAGTGTGAATTTTAGACCTTTAAGTGAAAAGGGAATTTTTTTAGACATATCAAAAAATCATTTGCAAGTAAAGGGAAAAGAATAATGATGTTGCATCTTGTACAGATATTTTTACTACAAAGTAATAAAAATGCACTAAAATTATTCATGAAACTTGTCAATAGCTCATGTCTTGTCTTTGAGATCCTTAGTATCCTAATATAACCCCTTGGAACTGTTTTACTTTTATATTGCTGTGCTGGGATTCCAGCACACATTGGAGAGCTATGCAGAATGTAAATGTAGTGTCAAAGATTACAGAAAACCACAGGGGAAATTAAGAGTTGTTTCTTATATGGTGTTATAGGCCTTAAGCTATTTTTTTATGGGCATATCGTCATTATTGTTTTGTATTTAAGTCTTTGGTGGTGGTAAGTGAATACATTCTGAAGGTAAGAATCACTCCTGTGAAATTCCAAAGGGATCACATTTAAAAGATTGTCTTTTCTGAGACAGTTTTCTTGAAGATCTGTGGAATTACAGACAAAATTATGCAGATGTTCTTGGTATCTTACATTTCCATGTAACTGCATTACATTATAAGGATATACGAAACTCATTTAATTTCAGTGGTAAAATTTCTGTTAACTTCAGTGAGCACAGTTTGTTAGCTTGCAATCCATCCACACCTTTATGCAAACTCATGGTCACTGCAGGTCACAGTTTGCCAGTCATGCTGTTTCTGGAAAAAAAACTATGGCTTGGAAGGTTTCCTTGCAAGTATTTTGTTTGTTTGCTTTTATTTTTTTCCCAAACTAGACAGACATATAAATGTTTACACATATCACAACATTTTCTTAGTTGTTTTTTTTGTATTGTGTTTGTCTCTTTTCTTGTATCTTTGCTTGATGGAAGTGAACTTGCATTTCTTATTCCCTGTGAAAATATGAACAAGAGCATTTCATATTTCCAGTGGAAATGGGAAAATAAAATGTAGGGGACCATTTCTTTATCCTTCAGCCACTTAAAAACAAATTTTAGTTTAAGGATCACTGCCATATATATTCAGTGACTGTCAGAGGACATGAGACCTACATGGCCCGACCATACTGAATTTACTATCCATGTTTTCCAGTCAAAGTGGATGATTACCTTCCTGATCATCACTTGTTACCAAACTTAGCATCTTGAATAAGTTCACAATTATAATGAGAAGCGATGACTAATGCTTATTTGTGTGTGAAGGATATTTAAATGAATCTTGGGAATACCACCTGCATTCACAGAATTGCTGTGTTACAGAGTTTATCAGGGTTCTAGTAGTCAGCTGCCTGCAGCTGGGGTCGTGGGGAGCCACTAGTGACAAGGAAAGGTGTAAATCTTCACTGTTCACGTGGCACGAAGTGATAGCAATGCTGAGACCACAGCTGAGCAGGGGTGGAACTGGGGATTTACCAAAAAAAAAACAGAATGAGGAGGTCAGGTACATAAATTGGGTCTGAAAAACTAGGAAGCTTGCCTTCACAGAAATAAAAGAAATACAAACATGGAGAATATCAGCACTGTGCTTTCGTAACAAAGGAATGTAGCTTAATTCTGGATGTAGTGTGTAAGAAAAAAAAATAGTCTGCAAACCATAAAAGGGGTGGAGAATAAAGCAGGGAGACTTTCAGTTTCACAGATAGAGAGAAAAACCCCTGATCTGCTAAGGTGATCCAAAAATGGTCAGATGATAAAGAAAGAGAAAATTCAAATGCATGCCAGTGTTTAATTGTTGTGTCTTTTTTCTTATATTTCTGGTAGGAAATATAAAGAACTCTTGGCATTTTAAACCAATATGGAAAGATTGTGTGCCTATTTCCTTGCAGTACTAAGCATCCCTGAAGACTGCAAGGCTCACTTTTCAGCTGATGAGGCTTGGCATGACACAGGACATGGGGGCTGGTTCACAGACAGGTCACATCTTCCATGCGAGGGCCTTTCAAATTAGGAGCACCCTGTATGAAAATACACCTCTTATTTGGTGGCATTTGGGGCACATGGCAAACTTCAGTGCCAAGCCTGGTTTCTTACAGTGAACAGCCATGCTCAGACAGCTGAAATAGTGCTATTTTGACATTCTTGAAGTGAACAAGATCCTGTGCCTTCTACACAATTGTGTGGCAACTGTAGCTCAATATTTACTTTAATGGCCATTATTTTCTATCCTTCCTCATCTGGCTTCCAAAGGAACTTGGCTTCTGGCAACACTTAAACAGAAATAGTTTGTTAATTTGCTTCCCAAGTACTTTGTGATTGCTCTTGATAATAGGTGCTGCTGATGTAAATTGCTGTTATTATCATCAGTGACTCATTAATCCATTGGTTATTGATCTGCTGAAACTTTTTCATTTTAAATTAGAGGAATAAAGATTGTGCTGCATTTCAAGACCTCCATTGAAAGTTTAATGAAATGTATATGATTTTGCAAGGAAAACAAGATGAATGAGGTGAATGCACTACAGGTTTGGATTTTAACTCCCTGTTTTTCAAAGCCCCCTATTTAGATGTTCATGGTTTCTTTTAATCTTGACTACTTTGACCACCAGTGGAAGAAAAAGCTGCAAGCCCAAAAGATAATTTTTTTTTTTCACTGAGTGTGGAGGGATTGTACACGAGTAACTTAGCTGATTCACACATGACAAAAATTAAGCAAGATGAATTTAATTCTAAATACTTGACTTTGAAACTTATACTCAGGTCAATTCCCAAGTCAGCATTTCTTATAAACTTATTAAACACTGAAGTAAAATAAAAATCAAACACTCATTAATAGGGAAAAGTAGCAAAATATCAGCCCAGAAGAAACTTCCAAACATTCTTATGTTGCCACCTGTGAAAACAGGGGCAGCCTCTAACAGGAATGCTGACAGAAAATAACCCTAGCAGAAGAAGTGATGGAAGCTGGGATCAAGCTGCAGAGAAACTGTGAACAGTGCAGGAAACCCACTGAGAAGGTCACAAGTTCCAGTCAGTGAGGCTGCCCTGGCCTGGAATAGAGCCCAGTGGGGCGAGCAGATCTGTGTTCTGCTGGAGATCTACCCTGTAATTAAACACCAGTTACACAAAGGCATATTGGGATGAAGGCATAATGCTCTTAGAAGTTGTTAGGAAAAATGGCTGGACAAGCACAGCTTATATGGAATATCCATTGTTTGCTGCAAATATGCTTTAATAATGGGGCAATTTGTTTCTTCCACTGAATTTGCCAATTGACGGCAAAAACAGTTCTGTAAAAGTCATCCAAGCAAAATAACGAATGGGAACAATTATTCTTCCTGAGTAGATTTTCTAAATTAAGACTCCCAGCAAAAAGGCTGAGATTTCTTGCTTTAGCTAATGCTCTTTTCTTGTTTTCTTTTAATTTGTAGAGTACACACTGTTTTGCAGTGACACAGCTGCTAAATTGTGTGTTCCTAGTTGGCTTAAATGTCTCGATCTCACAGGCAGATATAGATTGGCAGGTTTACTGATTGATTAAATGGTTTGTAAAAGTAAAAGTTAGGAAAGATCATTGCTACTCTTTCTTTTAAATCAGGCATTTGCATGAATATAGGCACACAGGTATGTATAAACATATCTCTTCAGCTTCATTACTCAAGGTCAGTGTGTTAGACCTGCAAGGTATTGTGTTTTCACAAACTGTCAAAGCCAAAGATACCTTGAAGTAAATCAGAATTTGCCTGGTCCAGCTTGTTGTATATTGAATAGGGCATCTGGGAAAATTGGCAAGAAGCTGATGGTAATGAGCCTTTGATTTTCACACATGCTTTCTTTGCTATAAATCAGCAGCACTAACACACTCACAGCATTTCTCAAGTCATTTGTTGTGTTGGTCAGCTTTACATAGACAGCTTTGAAAATATAATTCTTAGAGTAGAAGTTACATTCCCAGTAAATTTAATTCTGGAAGACTTCTAAAACAGGAATCTCCATAGGGTCCTGGTATTAGTTTTCTGTCCAGAGCACACAAAACTTCACTAACAGCTGAGCTGTGTTTGCGAGTATCTGTATAAATACATGTTATTTGTCTATGAACTGAAGCACAAAATAATTGTTTTAATACAATAAGTTTGCCCACGGTGATGTAACCTGACCAAATAACTCTACATACAACAAATGAAGCAAACTGTGCTTAGAAATATTTGTCGTCCCAAAGGGAAGGTCAAAAAGAGATGGTGACACTGTGTGTTGAATATCATTCTCATGTCAAAATTTAGTTTAACAAAATGTACTTCACTTTTCAAAGCTGATTTCACCAGACATACTAACATAAAAAATGCTTCAGAGCTTTTCTGAGTGAGCACTCTGAACTTTGCAGAACTCAGTAGCCCGCTCTGGCTTAATCTTCTACCAGCAGAACCATTGTCCCAGGGAATGGCAAACAGGCATTGTCACTAAAACCCACCATAGATAGAGGGCTGGAGCATCCCCATAGGTTTTGATTTCTTGGTCTCACTATTCAGACTACAAGGAACGTGCCCACACTGGTACTCAGGAAGTGCCACTAAGGTTTCCTTGTCCTGCCTGACAAGCGAATGACAGAGCACAAGACTTTCAGGGACTTCTGAGGCTGCCTCATTTGAACTTGTTCTATATAGCAGAAAAATCCGACTATTAATCCTCTGAGAAGCTTATTTGTAAGGAGGCATTTAAAATCACAGTGGGAATAGAAATGTGTGTCAGGGCATGTGGTCCTGCTGTGTGATAACGAGCTGTACTCGCAGCACTTGACACGGCTTCGGGGATATCTGCGCCTCTCTGCTGCAACTGCCATCCCTGCAGTACCCCTGGGTAGATGGGAAATGTGTTTACACAGGAAGCACTAGTTTCATAGTCTAGGTAGTGGTGTCTTTTTGGAACCCAGGGCGCAGGGAATACTCCCCTGCCTGTCCTGGCAAGTCCTGATTCCCAGGAAAACACTGCTTTTAACTTTCGTCCATGGAGAAAGCTTCCAAGACTTTGGGATTAATTTGAATCTACAAGTGTGTGAAATAGATAGTAATGTAGTTTATCACAGGGTTAAAAAAAAAATCAGAGTTTTGGGTATTTAGTATGGAGGTGGATAGGAGACAAGATGGAAGATTTTGGGCATTACCTGGTCTTCTTCATCTACTCCATTTCCTGCTGTGTTGGTGGCACGGGGTGATTGGTTGGGGACAGTCGCAATGCAGATGTTGCGTGGTAGACAAATGGTTAGGTATTGGTAGATAAGTAGAAATAAAGTACATTTTAGGAATCAATTGGATGAAATGACCTTTAAAAGACCTTGAAGCTGTACATTTTGTGACCTTCTTTGCTGTCTTCTCCTTGTGCGCGAAGTCTGGTGTAGACGGCGCGCAGAACTTCTGGTAAGATAAAAATAAACAGCAACCTGAAGACTGAAGAAAGTCCCATTTGTCTCTCACTCCTGGCACAAAGAAATTTATTAGGGGTCTCCCATGCTGGGGGCCCCAAAGGGGTTTTGGACAGTGTCTCATTGTCACAGCATAACGCAGTTTCAGATGTCATCTTCTACAAAGAAATCTTGCTCTAAACACGATTTTGGGTAAGATGAGCAGAGAAACTCTGCAAGAATTTTATGTTGGATGGACAACAAAGGCTGCTTCTTAGGAATGTCAAAGTAAATAAATTATTTTCTGCACAAATCCTTTCATTTCACAAAGCTCCTAGAACTCCCCCTCTGCAAGAATAGTTGACACACCAGTGGTGAGACATGACTGGAGCACAACTGTCATTTTTTTTTTCCTTTTCTTAAGTTGTGTGTTAATTTTGCAGTAGGTAACATCATCTGGAAAAGACTTCATGATCACAAAGAGTTGTAATTTCTTCCACAGAAAGCTAACAATACCAAAAAAGGAAAGGATATATTTTTGGTGAACAAGTAATGAGGAACATTAGAGACAGATCATAAAACAAAGAAGAGAAAGTGATGATAGATATAGCCTTTAAAATGTGTGTGTTCTTTAGTTGTGTTTGTTTTATTATGTAATTTCTTAGCTGTTGCTGATTTTGGCACAATTATTGTAACTAGTCTGTAAATTTTTGTATACTTAGCTCATGATCCTTTGAATATTGGTTTGTGTTTTTCTCAAGCATTGATTTCAGCTAAGAATGCATTCAAGTTTCCTCCTACCATTCTTTTTATCTCTTGATTTTTCCAAGTGCAATGGGATTATTTATGGATCACTGGATTATTTCAGATTGTGTTTGGGTTTTAAAAATGGTTCCTAGTCTAAATTACTTCAGTGTTGCAGTGAAAAGATTTTTTTTAATAGGATTGCCTTTAATATGCGAGTTCCCATCACTTGCAGGGACATCCTGCAAGTAAAATCCAGTATTTCTGAGAACTCAAGTTCTTGGTCCCCTACCAAGCTGTCCAGCTTGGAAAATGTTTCATAATATTTGACATCTAAAGCTATTTCCTGTGAGACAGGGATATATCTAATCAGACTCTAATATATCTACACAAAAATTGTTATGATGTAGATAGAAATAAAAGGAGCAATAAATAACATTAATTCAGAGATGAAGCTAAAATATACTTATTATACTTGCATTCCTCTTTGAACATAAATTAAGTAACTCAACAGTGACATAGGATCCATACATTTAGTGTCTTCAACAACTGTTTACCTGGGTTTTTTCTTAGTTGGTTTTATATTGCTTGCTTCAGAAACAGATTCACTTGCTAATTTTTTATTCTTGCTTACTAATTACATTCATGGCTTTCAATACCTTAGCAATTGGTAAAAATGCAGCTGAATAAAAATTAAACCAGTTCAGTTTGAAGTTGTGCCTTTCAGTTATCTTTTTGGTTCATTCAATACTAAATCCTCATTTTCTGTATATATTTTTCTCTAAATGTAGTCTGGGCTTGGTTTATGATAAGCACTACTACATGACATTTTTATATGAATCTTGTCATATGTGAGATATGAATTTTGTAGATGTTGACACCAAGACCTGAAATTGCCAGGTTTTTCCTTGAGTGAATATAGTGTTTGAAAAGATGTTGGGCTGATAGTGCAGAATGGAGTTTATTTTTCTGGGAGACCTGCCTAGCACCACCACCACCACCACCACCACCACCAGCTTCTTCCTCATTTCTATGCTGATTCTCTTGACTCTGAGGTGAAGTACCCTCATCTAATGAGCTAGCTCATTAGTTACTCTGGACATGGCTTTCTAAAGTTATTGCTAGAAAAGGTACTGATGTGTTCCCATATGGATGTTTGACCATAGTGAAATTTACCCAGATCAAAAGTACATTTTGCAAAGTAAATAAAAAACCACTGGGTTGTGGTAAGTTGCATTAGCATTAGTGATGTAGGGAAAGAGGATTTTGCATATCAGAAACATTTTTATGATCTGTCAGGCAAATTAACTTTCTATAGAGCTAAGCCTGACAAACTTTGTTAAAGTTGTGAATTATTATAACTTGTAAAACAACAGTGGAAAGCTCTTAGTCCGTTAAGTATCTCTGAAACAATGCAGATATTCAAAGTTTCCACATTTAGCCTGAGCTTTAAAAAAGATGAAGTGCCAGCTCATTTTAGGTATGTACTTGACTCCATCCCTGTTTACCTAAGCACCTCTCATTTGCTTTAATCCCATAACAATCAAAGATAATGTTTACATACTTAGGTACAAATGGAAGTACCTTGGTAGGCCTTCGTGGTGTGTGTGGCTCCCGAGTGAAATACACTGCATAACAACCTGCTATTTGAAACTGTAAACCTGAAAGAGAAAACTTTAATTTGTTTTGTAAATTTAACAGCTTGAAGGTCACATCCTGGATAAAAAACAAACATCGCCTGTTCAGTGGTCTGGGTGATTTGGGTTTTTTTATCATTGGTGAGGCACTGGAGTGTTAAATGAAAAACCCACTGCTGGAGGCAAGAGGGAGAAGCTCTTGGCTGGAGGGGAGTAGGAGATGCAAACTCTTTAATTGACAAGGTCAATAGGTTGTACTCGATGATCTCAAAGGTCTTTTCCAACATAGTTGATTCTGTGATTCTGTAATTGTATCAGAAATGTCCCCTGAGGAAGGACTGGCCAAAGAACTGTACTCTGCAGCACACTGAGCTTGGCTAACAAGGTTACAATTCAAAAACTGACTCACTTCTTTATCACCATGACTATTGATTGTTTATAAAGTCTAGACACCCTGTGGCCATCTATAATAAGACAGCCTGAGACTGTTTTTTACAACTCTTTCCACCCGTTTTTGAAACTTCATAAATACTGTATTTTTCTCCACAGAAAATCAGGAGGGTAACAAATTGCCGTAAGATGTTCTCCACACATTCCCATCCTCTCACATCCATATGCAGATCATAAAGGCATCTGTGACTTCAAAGGCTCTCATTTCTAAAATTAAAAGAGAGATAGACATATGCTATGCTATTTAGACTGTGTATCTAAATATATATGTGTAGTGTGTGTATTTCTGTTTGACCATACAATGTGTATATATCTTTGTGTGTGTGTGTGTGTGTATTCTTGTTACTGCTGGAAAGATGTAGATTGGTCAGGAAACCTACTTGCTGTCAGGAGCTGAGTGACAGCTCTCCTCACAGACAGAGCTTTGTTTCTCTGAGGCCAGTGTCACCAGCTCTGTGTAATTGGTTTGCATTCCTGCACAGGGAACTTCTGAGTGAATGTCTCCTGGGAGCAGGACATATCAAACACTGAGAAGCTCCCGAGGACAGAGTGCCCACAAGGATCCATGGCTGCATCTTTGGTGTGCTGAGGGCAGAGAAGCAATCCTGCCTGGGGAACACCAGCAGGGGAAGCAAACACCCTGCCAGGAAGTATATGAGTTTTAATGCTGTGCTGTTTTACAGATCACTGCCCCTAGACTGAACACTGTCATTGGTTTTGGTCTAATGAATGAGCAGAGGACAGAATGTACCTATATTACTTATGGCTTTTAGAATTTTGCTTTTTTTATTATTTAAAATTGGTTTTAACTTCACACAATTATTTTTAATTAAATAAATATTAGTTCAAACTGAAAAGAATAATTTTGAGATGATTGTATGGATTCTTGGTTTTAGTTTACTTCCAGCAGTAAAAAATCATGAAGTTGCAGGTACATGATCTTCCACTGAAAAGAAGTGGATGAGGTTGTATTTCTATCCTTTCTACCCACCCTCATGTTTATCTCTTATCACTGATAGAAATAATTAATTGAATTGATTCTGTTCTGGTTACACTGAAAGTATTTTATGGGCTAAAGACACCTAGTGTAAACACTGATGGTATTTTATTGGATATTCATAATAATTGATTATAAAATACAACTGCCAGAACTTGGGATGTTATTTACACACTTGTTAAGTGACAGAGAGAATGCAGTCTACACTGGCACTTTGGTATTCAACTCCTATGTAAGTAGCAAATCTGATTCAAGCTGATGGGTAAATGACACACACAGGGCAGCTGCATGAAGTCAGCATGTCCAGTCCTTTCTAGTAAGCCCTGGATCACAAAGGGATTCCACACATGTGGCTTAGGGTATTCACTGCAGTGTAATGTTGCATCTGCTCTTAAAGAGTACAGAGATTTACTCATAAAATTTGCCTTGTTAGGGTTCAACAACTAACTATGTATCCTCTATTTGTTATAAAGAAGTTGATGATGGCAGCACAAACCCAGCTTTCATATTACAGCCTAGACGTTGAAGCTTTTTCCAGGAAAACAGACTTACATTTTCCTGAGCATGACATTATCAATATATGTAGCTTTTCTTCCCAAGACAGCAAACTAGTAAGAAGGCTAAAATAATCAGGCACTGTCTGCTTGCCATTGCTGGGAAATTTCTGGACCCTAATGATAAACAAGCTCGAAGGATGCTCTAGTTTAACCCCAGTAGGCAGCTAAGTCCCCCACAGCCACTCAGTGGAGAAGAGATTCTGAAGGGCAAAAGTGAAAAATTAGAAGGTTGAGATAAAGGCAGTTTAATTGGTAAAGCAAAGCTGCACACATAAGCAAAGCAAAATAAGGAATTAATTCACTACTTTCAAATGGCAGTCAGAAAAATTGGCAGAAAAGTAGGACTCCCTCGTGCATAACAGTGATTTGGGAAGACAAACACCATAACTTCAGATATTCCCATTCCTCCTTCTTCCTGACAGCTTTTACTTCTGAGCAAAGGGTTATGCAGCGTAGGATATCCCTTTGGCCAGCTGGGGTCAGCTGTTCCCTCTGTGTCCTCTCCCAATTTCTTGGGCACTCCCAGCCTGCTCACTGTCAGGGCAGTCTTAGGAGCAGAAAATGCCTTGATGCTGTGCAAATGCTGCTCAGCAACAGCTAAAACACCAGTGTGTTATCAACACTGCTTTGGTCACAAATAAAAAATATAGCACCAGACCAGAAAATGTAAAGGAAATTATCCCCACTGAAACCAAGGCAAAAGTTTGGTTTTGGAACAAAAACAGGAACAGGGGTCCACAGCCTAGTGACAAGAACAGAGACTTGAGAAGGGTCAAGCCTTATCTGCCTCTTCCTTGGACTGCTCATGCATGAACAAATTGCTGGATGAAGGATATGAGGAATTTGCAAGAAGGGATTAGCACTCGGCCCCTCAACCTTCTTTCTTCCTCCTGACATCATAACTTTTGTGTTGTCTTCTTCATAATGACCCAGATTCAGAGGTGTCTGCCCTGGAGTCAATAAAATTAATACCTTAAAACTCAGACTTTTCCTTTTATCTAATAGGGGTGAAATTCTGATATGCTTCAGGATCCTGGGATAACAACTGAGCTGCCTTGAGTTGTGCTCTACAACTGCAGTGAACAATCTGTACAAATCTGTTGGATAAGTACCTGGTTAAATCAATACTCTTCCCTTTTTCATTTACAGTCTTCATGCTTATGGTTTGCAACTTGTTTAGCTGAGTCACATTTAACTTTTCTGCTTTTGGGTAGTTGTGAAACTTGAAAAGAGTATTCACATGTGATGCAAATTTCCTTCTATGTGTTAGCATTAAAGCTGGACATACTGTTTTTCCAAAGCAGCTCTAGTAATATCAAGTAAAATGAGTAACCTTACTTAAAATAGAAATTTTCTCTTCTGAAGACACTCTTACTTATGAGAATTTGTCAGAATGTGTCCATCAAACCTCCTGGTGCTAAACTGAATTTCTGATACAGGAATTTTTTCTACCCAAAATGACAACATTTCATGGGGAACTTCTTTCATTCCTTTTGGTTCTCAGCCAGAATAATTTAATTTCTAAAATTATTTGTGATGAACAGTGACAGTCTGGGTGTTGTTTTCTCAGAAGCCTTCTAGAGGATAGGGCCTGGCTGGGGAGAGACAACTTCTGGGGCTTAGAGTGAAAGGAACTTGAGGTCTCTGAAGGGCCGGAGAGAGAAATTTCTAAAGACAGAGAGGGGAGAGTACAGAGTTTTCTGCACGTTAGAAGCCAATGGATTGGCTGAAAGCAAACCAGAGAGCAAAGACCTCAGAAGCAGAAAGCTGTTTACAAAGTTCTTTGGGCTTGGTTCCCTCTAGACAGACCCATCTGAACATTCTGGCTGGCAGAGGTCCCATTGCACAGCATTTTGTCTGTTCTAAATGTGATTTTTAAAATACTCCTGAGAGTGGGGTTCTTTGCATCAGACACTGGTGTTAATGGCTCTGTCTAACAACTTCTGCTTGTTAAACAAAAGTTTTGTTCTTCCCTTTTACCTGGCAATTCATGGTCCCTTAGCTACAGCAGCTGTGCAGTACTTTGAGGTAAACCAGACCAGTGCAACCACCTCGTGCTGCACAGGTGTCACTGACTGCCCCATATCAGTATGGACAGGCTGGTGCAAAAGTCAGAACTATGAACAGTTGTTGTTCTGTTGTCATACAGATACTGTGGACAATCCGATGTAATCTATGAATAACATGATTGTGTATTTTCTCTTCTTTTAAAAATGCTTATTTCTTGTCAGTCCATAATTCATTTTGATTCCAGACATAAAACACATTTGGTTTCTGTTATCTCTAAGCTTGCAGTGAATATACTATGCAAATGTACAAGCAGTGTGAGCTCAGACACTCAAAATTCTTCTAGGCCTTTTTTTTAGACTGTCAGGCACCAGGATTTTAATCTAGATTTTACTCCATGAAATGCAAAGGTGTTTCCTGTTCAGCTTGAACAGTCTCTTTTTCACCTGTTTTGTCTCCATACCACATTTTAAAAGATGAGGTCTTGGAAGACATGAAGAGTTTGAAGATCCTGGCCATCTGAATAGCTGGCAGTGATGGTGACAGAACAGATACACTGGAAGGAATGCAGTGAGTAAGTTCCTGTGCTTCTGCAAAGATAAAAGGTCTATATTTTACAGCCAGACTAAAGAGACTACTATTGCTATTATTATGCCCCAGGATAATTTTTTTCACATGTTTATTTTGCATGCAGTCACACAACAAACTGTATTTTTCTAATGTAATTTGGTTTTTTCGGCTTCATTATGTTTGTTCTCCATGTTTTCAATGAGAAATTGGGTAGTAGGCATATGTTTTTTTCTCATACATTGGCTGCAATCAGCAGTGCTCTCCTTAAGTACTATACAGTTTATTTGCTTTGTTGCTGTTGAAGCTGTATGAAGTGCAAGTTGCTTTTGAGGGGTGTTGCTGTTAATTCAAGTGGATAAGCACAGCATTATAATTCATGGCACTACAGCTGTGTCTTGTTTGTATCGGGCTTAAAAACTTGGGGAAGAAATGTTAAAAATATATTGCTCACTAGTTGCAGGAAAAGTTTTACATTGGAGTAGGCATTAGGGAAACTCCCATGTAATTTCTTGAAATTGTCAGTACTTGAAATTTCTTCCACCTATCTGCACCTAGTCTGTTCTTTGGGGTGGATATTTGCTTTTCTTTTCTATAAGAAAACACCAAACACATTAGCCAACCTGCAGAAGCAAAATTGCCTCAAAATTGCCTCTTTAGTAGTGGTGGGCCTGATAAATCCACATTCTCTTAAGCGTTGTATTTCCTTCCTTCTTTCTGAATTGAAAGAGGCCTCTCTGCATCATTGTATTTCTTTTACAGATTACTAAGAGCTTTAATAAAATCCTCCCTTTTGCAGTCAGGGTACAGAACATTTTGTACCCTGCTTCCCTTCTCCCCTCTCCAGAGATTTGTTGCTGCAATAGGGGTGTGATCCATTTTTGCACTGGGAGGCTCTTGGCCTCCCAAGGGAACAGCAGTCTCACCTTCCTGAGACCCAGTGCTCCACAGACTGCCTTTTCCTTGCCCCACATGGGTGCTGAGACTATCACAGGTGTTAGAATGTGTAGGCTCACCTGCCTGTGGGTGTTCCACTCCTGATCACAACACATCCAGGCAGGCACGAGCAGCTGTGATGCCCTCACGCCGCCGAGTGTCACACGTTACAACCAGGACACTGCTCTGTAGCTTTCCTTTGAGCATCCAGAGATTTAAATGTTTACTTCTCTACAGTGACAGAGTCATAACTCTGAATTTTAGCATCTGCAGCTTCCAAATTTTTTATCATCAAGGAGTAAGTTGGATAAATTAATCCCTGCTGAGCTAGACGGTGACACATTGGTGCCTTCCCTCCCGGTGAATGCTCTTTTCACTTCATTTTCTTCTAATGCAGGCAGCATTGGTGCAAGAGAGGAAGGGGATTCTTTTCTTGCAAAAGAGTATTTTTTCAAACCTTTGTCTTTAGACAGAGTAAAAATTCTTTACTACCTGCTAGTATATTTATTTTCTTCAACTCAGTACCCTACTGGGGTTTTTTTTCAAGGCTTAGATTGCATCTGCCTGGTAAAGGCATGTTTTTATGGATGATATGTGAGATTTAGAATTTTAATTCACTCATTTTTTAGACAAATAAGTTCAGTAGCAACTTTCTTTTCCTGTGAGGAAGGTCACCCCCACCTAGATTTTCGTGTACATGGCTAACTGCCAGACCCTCTGGTCACTTCTTCCTCTTTATAGTTATCTTGAGGAATGTCAGATGGTTAATTTTTGCTTCCTGTAAGGTCTCATGTATAGATATAGCCCCTGGTGTGCTGCTCTCACATCCACAGAGCCAAGGGTGTAGTTTAATAACAAATGCTTCAATTTTACTTCCAGTCCATTTTCAGCATTACAGTTGTAATCCTTGACCTGCCTTTCCCTGGTGTACCTTTCGTGCAGAAATGCCATGTGGTGACTCATATGCTTTTTATTTTTAACACACACGTGTGTTATTTTTTAACACATATGGAAATATGTATGACTGGGCAGTGTATAAAAAATATATCTGGAGAGCAAACGAAGGGGTTTTTTAAGCTTTCAGTGATTTCTTCTTTTACACATGAGGCATTATTTTCTGCAGATTTCTGCATAAAACTGAGTTGTGAGTCCTTGCAGTGAGGATGCTGTGGTGAGAGGAAAGCTCATGAACACATAACCTCCACAAACATAATGAAAAATATTGGCAACAAAAATGAAGAGAGCAACATTCAAGGCATCTAGGGTTAAGTCTGTGTTCCTCTATTTCCTTTTTTTTATTACTGGAAGAACTGAACTCCTCCACCTTATTAAATAAGAAGGATACAGTAATCTTTATTTAATCTATTTTTCAAGTAATCCCTTTAGCACAGAGACTGTCCCTAGCTCTGTATTTGTGCAGTGGCTAGTAAAATCAAGAGTCCTAACTTTTAGATTGGTCTTGTGTATTTCATAAAGAAGTACCCACTAATCCTTTGTGCACTGTGGAGGAGGGAGCCAAATAAGGCTCCAAAACCTGTGAGCTCTTGTCTAAGAACAAAGCATGCACAGGGTGCCCACACAGATGAAGGGTGACTTCATCTGGTATCTTGGCATCAAAATCAAAACCCGCTTCCTTCTTCTCCAACACCTGTATCCCCTTTCAGAGCATGACTGCGCCTACTACTAATGCACTCTTTATTTTTGATACTCCAATGACAAGATAGATCAGACTTGCAGCTAAATACACCATGTTCTGCTCATAAGGAAGGTGCAGATGGATAAAAATAAATTGTGATTATTAATTTCTATTTCTTTGTGAAAAAAAAATAATTGCTTTTCTGGGTGGTCACTTCTCCATCTACAATTACTCATTTGACTTATCTGCAATCATTTTGTATTTTGCATAAGAATCTACTTTGGGCACTTGCTAAAGCATCTTACTAGCTGCAAGATTACTTCTCATAGTTAATGTTCAGTAAACTAATCAGTAGTGGTGATCACCACTTGCTTATAGTAAATCTTTAGGCCTTCAAATCTCACAATACCAATTTATTTTCAGCAAAATAGATGTGAACAGACTGCTCATAATTCACATGACAAAAGACTGTTATCTGAGGGGATGTTAATTTCATTAATTGGGTATATAAGTGCTTCATGGTATTATCAATTTTCTCACCTTGTCTGTCATGAAATCTAATCAGCTCCCTTTCTTTAGTGTTTATATTTTTTCTTATAAAAGGAAATTTCTCATTAATTTTTTTTTCTGAGTTGTGGAAATGCACAGCAGTCAGGTCTTACTTTAACATCTTCATTGCTAGGTTTGCACAGGTAGCTTATCTAGAGCATTAGCATGAAAAGAACAGAACCTATTGATCAAAGGCAGAAGGTTTGGGAACAATAAAAAGCCTTCAAGGATGCCTCAGAATGTAGTTTTCCATTTTTATTAAAACCTAGTACAATCAACCAGACTTTTTGTACAATGGAAGGTGGTTTATCCAAGCAGTCATGCAGTTCTGTTCCCTTCCCTCATATGCTTCCCTACTTGTAAATCCCTGGCCTGTTTGTTATCTCCTGCTCTGGCTGCTGGAGCAGCTCTGGTTCTGTGCAGGCAGTTTCCCTGCCAAGCTCCCTTGGAAACCTTGAGCTTCTGAGAGTCTTTCTCATGACCAAGAGTTCACATCAACTACAGTTTAGCACTGGCCCTTCCAGCTGGAAACACTGCTCTGATCATTGGAATGTGTTAGTCTGGAGCAAGGGAGCTGATGCAAAGTTCCACATACATCTCTGGGCTTCTGTAAGGGGTGGATGATGGTGATGTCAGGACACAATGACAAAGAAATAACTTTTCCTATTTTATTTTGGGTGTGTATTTTTATTTGTTTTCATAATCTTCATTAAAAATTCTTTGGGGGCAAGAAGAGGGCAACAGCAGACACGCATCAGCAAGAAATTCAATGAGATGTTGTAGCAAATTAGTTCATTACACATGATTGAATCTTTAAAATGGTAAAATACCAAGCTTGGTTGTAGAACACAGAATTGTGGAAGAATATATATGCAGGCCTGAGGTATTTGGTTCATTATCTTTTAGGTTTAACTGTTGTTCATGTGAATTTTAGAAACAGCATAGTGAAATCTTTGCACATATCTGAATGATTGTGAGTTTTTTGTTGTTTTGTATGGGAAAAATTACAATAGTATCAGTTCTGTCTCATCTATATGGTCTTGAATAACGATTTTTTTTCTTATTTTTTACTACTGACATAATGTCTTTTTAGCTTGTGTTATTTTTATATGTCATGGATCATGCAGAAATGGCCTGATCATTAAGTAAGCTCGTGCTTCAACAGACATGCACAATCAGGGCTAAAATTCAAAATGTTTTCACCTGTCTCTTTTGTAACATTTGCAAAAAGTATACCATGACACAAATAGTTCAAGCTTCCCATTAAATATCATATGCTTGCTCCAAATGAAAGAATTCTTCTGATCTGATGAAACTGTGAGAAAGATTCATTCTCATTGAGGAGTAAAGTTAATGGAAGAAGTGTTTGTTGAGACTATGTGATGAAAATGTACTGCATTCAGAGTTCAAGTTGGCAGCTATTCAGATTCTTCCTTTCTTCTTGCAGGAGTCCTGGCAGTTGTAATATTTTGCATATCAAAAGTAAATTCTATTACATTAAACAATGTGGACTGAATGTTGCAGTCCATTAGGCCAAAGAAAGAATGTGTAAGTAATTTTATTTCCATATAATTCCTCTGGATTTATACTAGCATTAATTAGATAGGATTTAGTCACTCGGGATACAGCCCAAATTTTGTTATGCATTAGCATTTTTTCCAAGCTGCCAGTTTTACTCTTATTTGACTAGTTAAAAAATATAATCAAATCCTTAATTTATTAAAATATAACCAAATACTCTTATCCAAGTATGTCTGGGGATCCTGCTTGTTTACTTAAAACCAAAACAAGTTCTGTCAATACACCTACAGAGAACTAAAAGTTCATTTTCACTGCGTAATTGTAAGAAAACAAGAGGAAGTGGCAGTGTTGTTTCCTAGCCTCCTTTGCTGAACAGGATTTCTGATGGCACTGGGTTGTGCTGTGGGATTCTAAGGAAGCACCTCCTCAGCACTCAGGATAACTTGTAAACCTTTTCAAGAGAGTTAGTGTGGTTCAGTTTGGATCAGGCTCTGAGCAACCTGGTCTAGTGGAAGGTGTCCCTGCCCATGGCAGGGCTGTTGGAACAAGATGACATTTCAGGTCCTGTCCAACACCAACCACTTTATGATTTTTTGATTCAGTTGCCTGTAACCATTACAAATGTAAATGATAAAAGATTTCTTTATTTGAATTACAGGAAGAATCATTGGAATGGATTACAAATTTATGAATATCTCTTCATTCTTGGAGTACTTTGGAGTAGGTTAATACATCTAAGCATTCAAATAAGAATTGTTCTTCATAAATATTTGAGCTTTCATTCTGTGTTACCATACTCAGTGACACACTTGGTTAAATTCTGTCTCCTTGCAGGAGGCTGGATATCTGTCTGAGGATGAAAATCACTATGCTTAGACATACAATGAAGGACTTCACCATGAAAGAAGATGAAATTCTTTTCCTGCACCACAAGAATAGATGTTGTATATGCTAACCAAACACAGTCTTAGGACATAGAGCTACCAATGCAAGTCTTGTAACAGCAGAGATGATTCTGTTTGACCTTAGCAGTTGTGTCCATGTTTCAACGACCACAGAAACCAGCCTGATCTGCTGCAGCATTCACAGATTGTAGGTATTTAGTAAGAAGATTTATTCAAAATCCACTGAATTATTGTAAAGACAATGCAGGAATAGAAACAAAAAGCAAAAGGAAGAGTACTGTGGAGTCCACTTAGTGTAGATGCTAACCTTCCCAAAGTCTTTCCAAAACTAAACAAGACTCTAACAGGCTTGTGAAAGAGACCCTGAAAAACTTTGTCCCAGTTTTTAAATACTGCAAGCTGGAATGTCCAATTGTTCTACAAATTCCTCCTGCATCACCTTTGAATATGGTGCAAAATCTTTTGCTACACATCATAGAAATGTGTGTTGTTCTGAATGCTGAATCCTTTATGATGTTTTTGTTATGACAGAACCCCTCTTGCTGATTATTTTGTAATTGAATGGTCTCTACATGGAAAAAGAAAATGAAAATTGATTGCATATTAATACAGAATAAGATAAATACACAAGTGAAAATTTCTAATGAAAAATTACACTGCAACAATATGCAATGCATAAAATTAAATATTTGTCCTTAATTCTCAGCCATTTACAGTTACCCTTACAAAGTAAGCCATAACAATGGTTAAAATTTAACAAGTAGATCACCCCCACCACCTTTTTTTTGTCTTTTTAGGAAATCATATTGACAGAACTGTAACTGCAAGAACTCAAAAAATTCCTCCCCACCTTTTTTTATAGCTTTGTATCTTGAACAATACCAGTCTCCATTCAGTCTTTCTTTTTCCTTTTTATGTCTTCTCAAATCCTTGTCCTTCAATTCCATTGCAATTTGTTGTCTCATCTCATAATCAGCTCTCCCTGTTCAGTTACTCTTCCCAAGTCCCTTCATGTTTTATCTTTTTCTGATCTGTCCTGCTGTTCTGCTCCTTTGTGGCGTCTAATAGAACGAACGGCAGAACATCCTTTGTCAGGTTTTAATTTGATTCTTATCTAATTATGGATTTTATTTTTAAATTTTACACAGAAACATGTTTGGTTGGATTTATGTTATGAACTGAGATAAATAAATTCACTTTGCAGCGTGCTGTGTGAGCAGAACAAAGGAACAGTTGCAAAGATAAATGTACCAAAGGCTCCTCATAAGCACCGCTTTAAAAGTCGGTTTCTCTGGTGGCCCAACAGGACGTCCAAACTCAATCAAAACATGTGTCAGGCTTCACAGTCGACATTTCAACACTAGAAAGAGCTTGCTCTGGTGCTAACACACAGAAAATGGATTATGTCATGTCACCAGTGGAACGTGCAGCTGAGTGAGAGTTTGATTACATCCTGTAATAAATCTGGTAGTGAACTGACTTTCAAAGTCAATACTGATGTGCAAATTACTAATTCTCAGCTGAAGGCATGGGGGCTATTGCTATACAGAGTTTCTTTACTAGTTCTCCTTTCTTACACATAAGACTGTTAGAAATAAGATGACTCCATTAGCTGAAATTACCCTGTTTTCTGTGGAAAGCAGTAAATACTACCTTGTGAGTAAATCATGGGCTTATAACAATCCATCACATTGCAGGTAGGAGAAGAGAAGCTCTTCTGGGTGGAAGCAGTTTGAAATAGGAATTCTGTTGAGTCTTTAGCTGTAAATGTTTTATAATGTTATATCCTGGTTTTATCTCCTCATTGCTTTCTCCTCCATCTTCCCCTCTGTGCACACAGACACACACACATCAGCACTGGCAATGACATAAAAACACAGCTGTTTCTGGGCTGGGGCTGTTTAAACCAGTTGTTAACAAGGGATCAAGTCACAAATCAGGAAATAAAAGTAGAGAGAAGAGATACATTCTTGTTCTGGAAAACAAGAAACCCAAGCAAACAAAGTTCTCCAGGTGGGGACTTTACCTACACAGATTTCAAGTGTCTGTTTGGAAGGTCACCTTATAAATGTAAAAGACATTTCAGCTGTTGTGACTCAGAAAAAGCATGGTTTTTGTCTAAACAAAATATTTGGAAAATATAAGCCCCTTTAAAGCCTGAATGTTCAAGATAACCTTTAGATTCCATTCAGCTTTGAATGAAAGATAAAACCACCAGCACTTCTCTCAGTGCAGAATTAAAAAAAAAAAATCCCAGCACTGTATTAGAAGGTTCACTTAGAAAAAAAAAGTCCCTTTTTTTTTATGTCAACACTTGTTTATGATTAGTCAAGCTGTGATTTACATTTACTTCAGTGACAGCTATTTGAATCATCATATTATCCTAAGAAGAAGTTTAAAATGGTCTAATACAATATTTTGGAATTGTTTAAATGGTGTTTTATAGCTGGTGATTTCTGAGGGAATGTTTTCAGTGCACCTTCATTAACATTTAGATCTAAAATGTGCAGGATGCAAGATTTTATGTTATTTTAAGGAATATAAAATAAGATTATTATCTAACTTATAAAATTCTTTTTTCCTTTTACAACCAGGCTTGAATTTGATGTTTCTAAAAAGCATAAAGTGCAAAAATTTTAATTTTTGAGCAGCAGAGCAGTAAGCAGAGTTCTTTTGGAGCTCCTTTGTGATGAGAAAGGACACATCTTTTGCTTCACATGGCAGCAAAAACTTACTTCCTGTATATAATTTTGAAGAATATATTTATGGGTAGTAGATGTGGAAAATGTAGAACCAGCTGTAATTCTCATATGTCCAAATCTCTGTCCACTTTTAAACATTTGTGTTTGGACACTGCTTGCTTGACAGTAGAAACACCAAAAAGTATTAATTGATTCTATATATCTTAGCTCTTTTTTTATATTTGATCTGAATGTTCTGGAGTTTCCCCTCCTCACTGACCTCTCCACTTTTGAACATAACCCAGGAAAAAAAATGGTTCATACATACAGAGCTCCATCTGATGACCATCAGTCATGATATATATTTAATAATTAGTGCCTGCTTTGACATAGATCTGCTTGAAACTCAATCTTGCAATAAGATTCTTTTAAAGTTTAAATGAGTTGAATAGTCCTCCCACCCCCAATATTTTTCCATCATTTTAACTGCCTCTGTTTAGCTGTTGTGTATGATGAAGAGGGAGAAGAGAGTCACTGGTATGGGCAATCCTTGACACCTTTCTGGTGTTTGTGTAGCTCTTAGTGTGAGGACTCTGTTTTGACTGATATAATGAAATCAGCACTTTTGAACTGCTCTTGTCTGTCTACAGGGTGCAAATAGGTATGTACTGGCTCATAATTCCTAAAACCACTAAATTATTTTGTCCTGGTACAGCTTAACATGATTGCTTAGTGTGGTTGAAATAACTGAGTCATGCTTTGTTTTTTTGGACTCCGGAGGGAAGCATAAGAAGACTGCATTTTGGCATTTCACTGTAGATGCAGTCATCCAACAAGCTCCAGACAAAACCAGTTTGTTTTTTTTTTCCAAATAAATAAATTCTGAAGTGGATATGCATTTTCATTCTTTTAATAATATTAATAATACTATTAATATTTAAAATGTCATAATGAACTATATTACTTTTTTAGTATAATAGAAGAACAGTGAATACAAATATCTGGGGTCTTGGAGAATATTAATAACTATTATCATGCAGCATAGGACACAACAAAGAATTAATATTGATAGGGAGTCAACTACATCAAACATGGAGCATGTTAGTGGGTTCCCCTCTGGATACAGGAGATGAGTGCACAGGAATCAGGGACACTGGCACATACACAAAGGACCACAGCAACAGAAAGCTGAGCCTCTGCATGGAGCTGTGCTTAACTGCAAACAAATATAAATGAAATTTCTCTATTACTTGCTACCTGAGCTCACCTGTCTCAGGAGAAACGTGAGAAGATTTTTATATCACTTGGAGTGTATTTATCCATACTAATTCAGAGAAAGAAGCCATAAGCATCTCCATAAGTTTCATACCAGTAACTCCCTACCCTATTCAAACTAAACTAAGTATTTCCAGGAGGTACGTGTGAAATATGCTGGGAATTTAATGATTAGCTGCAGAAGAAACAATGAAGAACTGAATTTCAGTTTTAATTGAAAACCTTTTGATTTATTTTAAAATAAAAGCACTTTCCATTTCTATTTACATTTTCTGTTTACAATTTTAGTAAGGTGCCCTTTTCTGACACCATAACATTTTGAAGTCAGATAAAAGTAATTCAGACATTTCAATGTAAACCTAAAGTCAGTTGCATGTTTGATAGAAATGCTTTGTTTCCAAGAGAGAACTTAGCAACAGCACTTCCCAACATCTTCCTTCTTCATTTCACTCTGGGGCAGCAAAGAAGTGGCCTCTCCATCATATTCACAAGAAGAGTGGATGTCTGTGCTATCTGTTTTCCTTCCTCAATATGCTCAAGTCCTTATACAAAATACTTTCAGGGATCCATGGTGCCCTACTTTATCCCTCTCTAAATTTTTTTTACTAAATTTCCCCAAAATAATATTTGTTTCTGTTTATTGTTGGCAGTTTTTTTCCCCTTCACAATCTGGAAAGTGCTTTTAATATTATGATTTAAAACCCCTCTTTTTCCAAAGGAAAACTGGCAGAAAAGACATTTTGTGGAGACATAATCCACAGTTTAATTTTGTCTTGGGCATATTAAGATTTGATGACTAGAGCCTTGCAATTAACTGAAGTCAGGAATTAGGTGGACTAGAAACACTGTAGGCATCCTAAATATTCAGTGAACAGAAAGGAGGGAAATAGATGAGCATGATTTTCCCCTGTGGTGGGAGGATTAGGAATGGGGCTACTCTCTTCAGTGCTTCTTCAGTGGTTCACAGAAATTGCTAGAATCAGGTGTATTTAATCTGGTCCATTTAATCTGCTCCAATACTGCCAGAAATATTCTTGAAATATATTCAGAAATATTACTACCCTTGTAATTTTGATTCACTGATACAAAATTAGGAATTCTCTCTGCATTAAGCAGTACGTTTCTATGTGAACTTATGATTTGCTGTGCTAGGCAAAATGGATGTTCTTTTCTTTTAAACTGAATATATTATGGGTAATTAAACCCCTGAATGTTAATTTGCTATAATGTGAAGTGAACTTGATAATAAAAGAACTCATTTATTTCAACGGCTGTGGTTCTAAAGAAGGGATGAAATATGCTTTCAATATAAAACAATATTTCAATTAAAGTGCTCAAATGCCATAGTTATGTGCCTCTTAAAAATTCTAAGCATTTTAGTATGGATTGTGTTTGGTCTTTTCTCCTGTGTAGTCTTTTCTCACTCTTTCAGCATCAGTGACACTTTTTCCTGGTTTCTGCTGTTCATAATGTCCATACCATGAATTCTGAATGAGTTTGGCTGACAAATGTCCTGTGGCCTCCCAGCATAGCCTCTCCCCTTTCCTGAGCTCACAGGGAGCAGAAGCCACTGCAGCAGGGGAGGAAGAATGGGGGTCCTGGTGTTGCCAGCACCGTGGGATCAGCATTGCCTACCCACCCCAAGGATCTAGGAAGATCTGCTCTGCATGATCAGAAATAGATGTAGGGACAGTCCAAAAGGTTTGTGCTGGGTTTGGATGTTACCATCTTATGACCAGATATGAATTTGAGCAATAGGTGTTAAATTAGCTTATAACCATTCTGTGTTTAAGAGAAGACTGGGAAGCATTTAAGTAGAGGGCATATGTGTACAGGGTCACACTGCTGAAATATTTTCTCCCTATTTTACCTGTCAGTATTCCCAATTAAGTAGAAAATTTTGTTCCAGGACTATGAAATAATTGTTTCTAACAAAAATGCATTTTGCGTGGTAATTATTTTTGAACTGTTGTAGGTGTAACTGTTAATGAAATTCAGTCTTTTGTCTCTGTAGCCACCTTCTTCTTGCCTCCCCAAGACTTTGCTATTTAAGAGCTTGCCAACTCAAACAAATTTAATTGCAGTGTCTTTTTCTTTCTTATTTCGTGCTAAGCATGGGCTCACAAGACAGTACAGAGATGTAAGACAATAATTCCTCTCTGTTTCCCTCAGTGACTCAAGAGAAATGCATCAAACCCTGAGTTCAACTTTGCACCCAGCCTTTCAGTGCTGTAATGTGAAGCAATTAGGTGTTTACAGTTTTTTTCAGTTGGAAAATTTGAGATTAATTCTTTCTCCTTTACACCTCTTGATGCTCTCTCTCCTTTGCAGGCACTCCAACTGAAAGAACAGGGGGTACACGTAAGAGCAGTTCTCCCAAAGCTACTTGTTTTATTAATAACTACAACTACACTTCTTGGTTTTGCTAAAAGAAAGGAAATTGCAGATGCTTGGACTAGAACTTTTCCTTACAGTCTCCTTGTAATTTTGAACTTTTCCTTACAGTCTCCTTGTAATTTTGACCATGGTTCCTGAGAGAATCAGAAGTTTTACATGGCAGATTGGCTTTTGAAATACACAGATTATAATAATCCAAAATGTCCAGTGTAAGCATTCCAAAGCAAGAAGCTGAAAAGGTAATTTTCATGGGTCCTTTTTCACTGGCAGTGGAGAGCACTGTCAAATCTGCAGCCTCAGGCATCTTGTACTCTGGAGCAGTGACTGTGGGAGCTTCACCACTTGCATCTTCTGACCCTAAGTACTCAGTTGCAGTGGTGCTCTGGTGCAAATTTGCCATTGCAGTGCAGCTTTGTCAGCCTTTCCACTCATTCAGCCTACAGTGAACAAACATGTCTGTGCTTCAATACAAGCACAAACCCTCCCAAAATATGTGCATTGTAACCTTTTTTTCTTTTTGTACTGCTGTTCCATACACAGTGCTGTGGCAGCAGCCAGCATATGGTCTGTGTGTCCTGTGGCTTTGTTGGTCAGATAAAAAAAACTGCTTTGGTCTCATTCCCAGCTGCTGTATGAATTGGCTGTTCCTGGAATACAATGGGACAATGGTTTATGTTTTGTATCATTTAATGTACTGGAATTACTACCAGAAATAACTATGCTAAATAACTTCAAATTCTTAATTCTTCCTTCTGTGGAAAAAAGCCACCATTATGAAGTCACACAAGAGTTTAATGCCCTGGGTTTATGGCCACTGAATGCATCAAATGCACAAAAACTTTGATTCCTAGCTACTCTCAGAGCAGGACTGAAGGCTTTGAACATGGATGTGCTCTGAGTCTTGAGGCACCTGCTACCTGAGTGTTTGGGGCTGTAATGAGACACAAAACTCCCAACATGCTGTAACATTATACCATTGAAAACCCTAAAGAAAATGAAATCTAATAATCCTTAACCACCAAAAGTTACATTCTAGTCATCCAGTTATACACATCATGGATAGCTACGCTCACAAAATGCCAAGAGACTCTCAGATTTCCTGATCAGCAATACAGAGTTAGAATTGAGCTAATAGAAAAATCCATTCAATTACAGCAATAAAGAAAATAAGATAAAATTATGCCCCTCTCATTTTTTCAGAAACTGCTGTTGAGTCTTCTGCACATGGATTTCTGTGCTGCTCACATCAAGTCTCCTGAAGTTCCCAACAGCTTTCAAGCTGTATTTCACCCGTTGTGGAGTGACCCAGTTTGCCCTCACAGGCTCACTCTCACCCCACAGACTGCTGGAATGGCTGTTGGAGTGGCTGTGTTGCAGATCTGGTTCAGCACACCACAGCAGCCACCTGGCTGCACACACAGCAATCTGATTCCTTCCGGAATTTTCCCTTCTGCAGCTTCTGCTTTTCCCCTCAAAGCCCACACACACTGAACAGTGCAAATTGTGGGGCTGCTCATTGAAAATACTGTTGTTTGTTCTGCCTGGCTGAATGAGAATTACAGTAAAAGCAAACCTCCCTACCAAAATACCAAACAAGCATTTTTATCTAAAAGCATCGCCGTGTCACTCTCAAATCAACCAGTTTCTCTGATTTTTTCTGAAGTAATGGCTAAACTTTTTACATTATAGATTGTTTGAATGCATCACCTTACAGCAGCCTCATGGCTTCTAAAGGGGGCCTACAAGAAAGCTGGAGAGGGACTTTTGACAGGGGCATGTAGGGATAGCACTTTAAACTGAAAAAGGGTAGATTTAGCTTAGCTATCAGTGATAAGTTCTTTACTGTGAGGGTGTTGAGGCACTGGAATACATTTCTCAGAGAAATTTTGGATGCCCCATACCTGAAAACTGAAGGTTAGTCTGGGGGAGGTGTCCCTGCCCATGTCAGGAGGGGTGGAACTCGATGATCTTTTAGGCCCCCTGTGACCCAAGTCGTTCTGTGGTTCTATGGTTCTGTAATCATCCCTTTTGAGAAAGGGAAAATAACTGGCAATACTTTATTTAGGGCATCCAAGAACCTTCCACTGAGTTCCTTGAAATTCATTTGCAACAGGAAATCAACCTCAAGCAACAGAAAACTAAAACAAAATTTAAGGTTAAGAACCCTCCCATCAAGAAATATAATTATTTCTATATTAATTTCTCTATTTAAAGTATGCACTAATTTGGAAGAAGGGAATCAGGTAGAACATTATGCATCTGATAAAATTATTCAGGTTGGCAAATAATTATGCTCAAGACATTCTATTGGTCTGCCCTTATGAACCACCAGGTGAGAACTTTTCTTTCTTGCCTGCATGAAAGAGACATGAATATTAAACTCTGACATTTTGAACTGTCCTTTAGGCATCTGAATTTTCTTTAAGCAGATGGGACAAATACCTTCCTTTGTTCTTCAGCCTCTGAGGGCACAAAAGAAACTTCAGCATTCCATGAGTAAAACTTAAGAGTTGATGAACACAAGATGATATGTAGATGACTAAACCAGGAATTAATAAAATTATCATAGAAAAGTAAGTTATACTGAGCCTTACTAAAAGGACTGAAGCACCTTTAAAAACAGGTTAAGATTTGCTGAGTTGTAGATACATAACTAATGAAACAAAGCATAGAATGGGAATATAAAAATGCACATATGGATGTTCATAATGCCTCTGAATTCAGACTAACACAGGCACCAAAGCAGGTGAGGAAGATAACTGAGGCTATGGGAAACTCTTCTTAAAAAGAGATTTAAAGTGTAGGCATTTTTAACTATGAAAAGGAGGTGACAATTAATATAGATATCTGAAAAGCTCTCTGTGAATTACTGAGGAAAATCAAAGAAAGCAAGATTCCTGAGAACCTGGGTTTTCCTGAAAACCGAGTTTTCCTGTACCACATCATAAAGAGAAGACTTTCTACACATGAAAATGTTGGAAAACTTTGCAGTAAAGAAACCAGCATTTTTCCACATAGCAAAAAACTTGGTGAAATACTGAGTTTGAGCCTGATTAGAACAGGGACTAAGTTATCCAGTTCCTTATTTGCAGTTCTGTTAAACAGAAACAGGAGATATAAGATATAAAAGTGGTGAATTGCACCCACACCAGTTCCTGTTCCTGGTGTTCTTAGAGCCTTTTCTGAAAAATATGAAATTACAGGGGGCTTGGTTCTGACGCCAAAATGCATTTTTCAGCTCCTGGTTATGGAGGCAGAAAGCCAGGCTGTGAACATAGGGAATGTTCTCCTCAGTGTCCACCATCCTTGGGGACTTTTGAGAGAGGTCCCAGTGCAGAAGGACAGGCAGGACACTGCTGCAGGAGGCCTAAAGCATTAACTCCTTCATTAGCAATCAGCTTATTTTCCATTGCCTTGGTATTGAGTGCATTTGGGGGTTGTGTCAAGAAGAAGAGGCAAAGCAACTCTGAGTTGTGGCACTCTCTTGGCAAACCTGCTGCCTCCAGCCTTCCAAATTGCTCCAACAAATGCAGTAAGTTAATCAGACCTCCTTAGCAGCTGATTTAAACCCATATATCCATTCCACTGTACAGTCTTAACTAGATCAATTACAGAAACAACCACAATAACCATGACAATTTGCCTGCATTCTTGAAAGGGAAATCACAAGAGGGTGATTCATTTGCTTTGAAATGCTTGAAGATAATTGCTAGTTGCTTATAACAATATTTTTTGCTTAAATTCTTGGCTATTTCTTTCTGAGCCTATTATTTTACATGAACACTGTTCTGTCAGCTGATGATCTTAACAAGACTGGCTGGGCAGATCAGGCTACTCCCTGTCAAGCACAGGTATGCCTGTGAGGAATTTCCCAATTAGTGGTCTCTGTGAAGAGAGAAATCCTCAGAATCATGAGGTCTGGACTGGACTCATTTAATTTAAGTGTGTGATTTTGTTCTTGTAGTGAATCAACACATTAAATCAAAGGTTTTTTTCATGATTTCAAGAACAGCAATCATTACACTGACTTCTTAGTGAGTCATGGGTTTTCCTATAAAAAAGCTGCATTTGAAATGGCTTAATTTTTTAATATTAAAGTAAGTATGCTCACTAAGTAGATGTGGCTCTATCTCCTGGTTTGCAAAAAGGAGCTATATTCAGTTCATGTATCATTGGTACAGTTTTTAAACTGCTGTAAGTCGGCATTAGCCCTCTGGATCAGACAGTTGAGATCTGTCATGGTAATTTGAGTTCTGTCAGCTATTTATGCTATATTAAAAGTATCTAAACTTCTACTGTCATGTCAAAAAGTAAGAGGCTTCCTGCTTCTCTAGCTACTTTTAAGGTGTTATTTAGATCATGTCAGTCACAGAAATAAAGAATTATCCACGATAATTCTTCTGCATTGGCCCAGATTAATTTTTTTCTCTAGCAGGAAGCAGACAAAATGATATTGAAAATGTAGTGGCAGTCACAGGGAACAGATGCTAGAGAATGACCAGTCACAAATATATTTCCCAAGATCTGTCATCTTGACCTCCAAGACTTATAGACTCAGGGTTCAGCTGAATATCTGAGTTTGTCTCCTTTTAAGCTCACGTATATGTTTTCATTTGTGCAAATTTTAGCCCTGTTTGGTTTTTTTTTTGTTTTTTTTTGTNTTTTTTTTTGGTTTTTTTTTTTTTTGGTTTTTTTTTTTTTTCAACTGATGATAAATTTCAGACATAATTTCAGACATTTCAGGTAGAAATGCAAACAGATGGACCAGCCCCATGCCAGCCCCATGTCCTGTCAGTGGTGTATCCTGCTACCCAAGTTCTACTCTCAGGGTGAAATTCAGTGTTGTGCAGAGGGACCAGGCTGGCCAGGTATCCTGGAGCTTTCAGCTCAGCCAAGGACATGAGCCTTTCTCTGACTCACTGTGCAGCAAGCTATGTGTTACCTGGCTTCACCTCTTCATCCCAAACTAACTTGCATTTAAAAGTATGTTATCCTGAGGAGCCCCATCAAGGACAGAGCATCAGACAGATGACAGTCTGGCCCTCAGAGACTAGGGTATAGATGGAGAGAGAAAAAGCAAACAAATGAAGCTAAAAATGCTACAGGGCTATTAAAAAAACTGTGTGGTGCCTTGCACAATGGCCCCCTGATCCTTTCTCCAGTATGTATATTATAGGCATGTAACAATTTTTTAACACTCTGCACAAATTCTTTCTGATGTAGTTATTTTTGTTGTCAAAAGCACTGTTTCTTTAACCTTATTCCTACCTTGTACTTAATTTCTTTCTGTTTTGTGTCCCTTTTTATGTGCAAGTTTTGAAGAACACCTTGAGCTATAACTGAAGTTCATTTCAGATCTCTAGAGTCTGTCCACACTCTTAATGAAATAAAATTGCTACTGGTGGAACATGTGAAATGAATTGGAATAATTTAGTCTCCCCAGTGCCTGAGTGTATGTTTCAGCAGACATTTAAACTGTCCCCAAAAGGCAGAGTAGACGTTTATCTGTTTGAGTTGCACTGGGAGTTGTGCACCCCATGCTTTGCTAGCAACTGCCTTTTGATGAACACATAATTCACATAAACTGTATTCCTATTTTTTGAGCAAATCTGATGTACTAGACAATAAAACCCTGCTGTTTAGACAGCCTGTTTAACCTTGGCTCTTGGCTTCATGGGCTGTTAGGTTCCTAGGTAATGATTGCAATTCTTCATCTACTAGAGCTCGTGATGTTGTAAATACAGTTGAGTTAATGAGTCACAATTTCCCCCTTTTTTCACTCCTTCCTAAATGCCAGGTAGAGACAAGAGTAATGGCTCTTTGCTGGGTCTGTATGTAGCATTGTGTCCTATCTCTCTTGCATGTACTTTAGCACAGCACACGAGTAGAGGGGCACTGGAGAGGCCATTAATAAGTGTTTAATTGATGACTGACATATTCAGGCAGTTTAATAGTTTTAAAATAATGATGGAAGAAATAAAAACTGTAAAAATGGGTTTTAAAAACTTGGTCTTGCTGTGTGGCAAACTTATTTTCAGTACAAGTATGTTCAGCTGTTTCACCTTTCTGATATGGAATCCTGAGATAAAACTGAAATGAAGCACTGATATTTTGGAAGAAGGCAGCAATTTTGTTTAAGGCACAGGCCTGGGATTTGGAAAGCCCACTTTCAATTATCAGTTTTTCCATAGTCCTTTGACTGAACAGTTTATCTGCCTTTAGCTCTTCTTGTGCCAGACATGATGGACATTTCTTCAGCCCAATATTTTTCTTATTACTTAGATCCTGACCATCCTGCAGTCAAATACTGCATGTGGTTAGAGAAATGGGAATTAGCTCTTTACTGGAGACTTTATGAACTGTAGTTTTAATAACCTGGAAAGGTGAATAAATTATTATTTGAAAAATCATTAATGATTAGGAAGACGTGACCATTTCTGCAACAAGATATGTTGGCCTTTTAAATTGAGTAAGAGAGGTTCTTGAGGGTATATTACCCCAGATCACTCATGTTCTGGAGAGAGCCTTAAAAAATGCTAAGCTCAAGGAAGCTGTGCTACAGAAAAAATACAATTAAATAAATCCACATTGCTTGAAACTGAAACCAAAGCATTATAGAGGGGCAAGGCAATGCCTGACAGAAAAGAGTGATGGGGCAGCTCAGACTTGTAGCTTATCCCAGGTGAAGCACACTGCTGAAAGAACATAGGCACCATATATTTTATATTTCCCTGTGGTAGAGGAATTCAAGCATGTTTATGTGTATTTCTAAAAAAAAATCTGCAATCTCCATTTGGTAAGCTGAAAGTCTAGGAGATTCTCCTTTTATTTTGACTCCCAAAATAACATTTTTTAGGCTTTTGATTTATACTGTAATTATGTTCTGGGGTGAGTTCAATATTCCTATAGGAGAATAGGGCTTGCACTGCTCTCTTAGCTTCAGATACAAATTCAGATTCCTGCTTTTCCATCAATGGTCTAAATGCATGTACTTTCACCATACTTAGCACCATCTCACCTGTCACCATTGATAATTACACATTGTAGAGAAAATTTAATCTACTGTTTGCATATTTATGTTTTAAAAGTAATAATAACTTCTATCAGCCTAATGTGTCCCAGTTACTGACAGCCCTGATACAGCTTTGTTTAGTTAAGACAGGTGAAATGATAATATACTAGAATTATTACCATCCTCTCTTTTGTCATGAGTCTCTTCTAAGAACAGCCACTTTATTTAGATATCTGAATATCAGTCCTGAAACAAGCTGTTCAAACAGCTTGCTTGATAATTCCTATGTCTAAGAAATGGAGCCCCATGAGAATGTACAGTTGACAGCAGACATTTGTGCCTCTAGAAAAAGATACAAAATGTACTTGAGACAGGGAGAAGCCTTTTTGTCTGCTCATGTGGTCCAATCTCTGGTTTTGTCCAAACCATTGCATAATCTGAAATTTCAGCACAGCATGTGTGCCAAAAAGGTAAAACTTGCTTATGTGCTAAGAAATCTGGGCAATAATGTGAAACAGAGACACTGAGTAGCTCTTTCTGCACTAGAATAAAATGCACTTATCGGGTCTAAATTCCTGGGCCTCAATTCTCATCAGTCTGACAAATATGAACTAAATGACATGAAGTTATACTTCATGCAACCTTTTGAAAGGAAAACTCTGGTGCACAATAGGGCTTCTTGCAGTGAGATATTGCTTAAGCAATAGTCTTTTAAAAGCCCATATAATCAGATACTTGTTCATGTTAAGTGTCTTGAAGTGAGGCCAAAGGCACTCGATGTCTAAACAAGGTCAATTTTGGATAATATTCCCCATTAACCATCCAAGAGAGCTGCATAATGGCTCTGCCTATTAGCTGCCAGCACAGTAAACACTCACCTGCCCCCTGTGCCTGCAGCCCAAGGGAACAGCAGACTGGCAAGGAGGGGAAATGGTGAGCTGGTTCTATCACTACTTAGATAAAATAGCCTTCTTGTAGAACTCCTATAATAAATATACATTTGTACTTACAGAATATTTTTTCCTGGTTGAACAAAGGGATTTAGCTCACAACAGGATGAATTGAAAGAAAATTACTCTCTTTTATCTAAGGAAATTTAGATACTGAGGAATTTTTTTTTGCAGAGTATCAATGTTATAGATAGTGAGGAGAATAAACAGCAGGACAAGTTGTCTCCTGTTGTTCATATTATTTACATTTGGGGCAAAAATAAAGATGAAGGGGCCTTTCTGTCTTACAAGCTCACTGGGACTTATATTACCCCCATGTAGTGGCTTCCAACACTACACCTGTGCCTACACTTTTCCTGTCCACTTTGGGATTTTTCACATTGTCATAGATATGGATATATATGCCCATATACACGGACACACAAAAGTATCCATGTAAATATATACACATATATGAAAGAGAGATTTTAATTTTGTCCCCTGCTGCTACAATCAGTAAAAATAAAGAGGTGTTTCAGTACCTTTGTACAACAGAAACAATAAAACTGAGTTAATATAAAGAAGTGCTCATAGACAGAGTAAATGAAGCAGGATCTCACCTCAAAACAATGTGGTTTTTTTTTGGTTCTTAAAAAATATGCTCTTTTTTTTTGAAGAGAGGCAGGGAGGCAAGGGATACAAGAAGTTTTTTTTGTTTCAGCTTGGACATCATGGTAAACTTGTGAACACATCCATGATTCATCACCATGGGATAAATTATTCTCAAGAATGAGCCATCCTAGAACTGATACTGTAACAAACACTTGTTCCTTTACTTCAAAGCAAACCTGAAATGTGGTCATGTTGATATAAGAGTGCTATGAGTATGAATACTGAATTATTAGTTGTAACAACGAGTAAGTGTTGATTGCATTTTTTGAGTGTTTTCTCATGAAAGGAGTTGATTTAACATATTGAGGATTTCAGCTATAAGTTATTAAAAACAGCTGCAGCCTATTATCCTGGGATGACAGCCACAGCCAACAAGTGGCAGGATATTTGTGACACATGTACCACAAAGGAAAGATTTAATGTCTTAAGTAATAAAAACAACTCACTGAGTCAAAAAAAAAAAAAGGGAAAAAAAAGGCAAATCAAAAAACCCCAAAACATGCTTCTCTGAGAATTTTTTTTCCCTGAGATTTAGGAATTACAAGAAATCATGAACTAGATCTGTAAAAGGTCACATTTAATTTGCTTTCACTGTTATGCAAAGGTATGACCTTGTTGTGTTTTCAGAGCAGTTCATCAGTCTCTGGAGAGAGATTAAATAAAGAGGAAACTTACCTCTGGCAGCTAAATCAAGCAGTTTAGATTTTAGACCATCAGCTCCAGCACACTTTACAAGATTAATATTCAGGGGCTCCTCCCATGTCTATTCAGAGAGAAGGAAGAAAAGGGCAAACGAGGGAGTGAATTAAAATCATTAGGGCCTGCAAGAATGAAAGGCAAGCATTTCAAGTAAGCAAGTATTTATTAGCACATGAGGCCAGTTTTAGAACTAGTGAAATGATGCATTCATCAGCAATGGCAGAAATATTTTTGGAAAGACCACTTTCTGCATGCTTGTGTGCCACCCACCAGACCAGTCTTCAGCTCCTGGCCTTCACATTTCCCAGTCAAGCATTTAGGGACTCTCCCTCTCCAAGCAGCTGGAAATTATCTTGTATTTTAGTACATCTTACAACATATTTACTTTGATCTGAGGACAATCAATAATAAGAGAATATGATTGACAAAAGCCCTGTCTTTCCATGCCTGGTCCCAGATGATGTTTTACAAACAACTTAGCAAGTTTCTGCAGCAACCACTATATATTGATTTCTAAAGTACTTTCTGACTAAATCAGTGGATTTGAGAAGCATGGACATTAGACAGGACAAAGAGTAGGAATTTATAAAAAGAAAGGAAAAGTAAATATTTTTAAAACTAACTGCAGATGAGAACAGAATACACAGTACAAAGGCTAAGTGGATGGGGAACACACTCCCTTTCAGGCTGCTGTAGAGCAGTAGCCTGGATATTGTACACATGGGATAAAAAAGCAAAAAATCCAGCTTACAGTGAAATTCTTGGGCTGAAGTTTAGTAAAGAAGGGGAGACAAAGTCTGGCTATATTTAAAGCTAATACAAGCTTTTGTTCTGAAAATTTTTGGGGCAGAGGGTCGCAAGTCCAAAGTTCATGGTGCTTGTGTTCACATAGAGAATGGAACTGGTGAAAGTAAACACGTTCTATAAGAACAGAAAAAATGCCCTTCAGAGTCAGCACAACAGTCCACTTAACCCAGAAATTTATCTCCAACAAATAGCAAGAGAAGGCTTTTTGTTCCATCATTCTCTTCTAGCATCCATAATGGTTATGTTAGCGATATTTGAGAATACAGTGCTGTCTTTTTCATGTATTTTTTCATGTCTTTTTGCAGACCTAATGTCCATAAATTTGTCTAATCCTTCTCTGAATCTTTGATAAAAATATCTCTATCAGCAACCCCCTGTGGCAGTACAGTCCAGGAAATGCCCATTTGCTCTGCAAAACAAAAGGACTTAATTCAATGGTTTAAACCAATCTGTTACTACTTCCAAGTTACCTCAAAAATACCTTAGTTGTGGCATTGAAGGGTTGAGTGAGCAAGAGTTCCATGTTCACTTCCAAGCCTAAAGCTGGGAATTCTCTCTTTATGGCAAAAAGAATAAAACAACTGCTTCAACTTCATCATAGGTTAAGACAGTGAGAAAATGACTGTGGGCACTCACAAGGAGTTAATAAGAGAAGCACTTGCAGAGTGCTCCAGGATTAATAGGAAAGTAAAAATTGTCACTTATTGTCATTTTGGGAGGTGAGCTAGACTGAACGCGGATCATGAGCCTTTGGTAAAGTACAGCCACAGCAAAAGGGAGGTATAGAGATCCAGATTTGGGATTTCAGTTTGAAAAAGCAGCAAATACTGAAACTACACAGTTGTCTGAGACCTTTTAATACTGCAATGTAAAAAACTTCCTTGTAATACCTGAAGACACAGCAGCTGTATAGGGCCCAAATAACCATCATTGCTGTGTTGGAATGCTGCAGTGTCCTGAGACACCCACGTGGGAGAGGACAGACATACCCTGAAGAAAAAAGCTGGGCACTTTTACACATGCTGTGCCAAAGTACCTGTGATGTAATCATTTTAGTTGTGCTTAATACAGGATTACATCTGCCCTCTCTCTGATCTCACTTTGAATAGATAACAAAGCTTTTGAGCTGATGACTTGTGATTTTCAGAAGGCTGGACTAGATTGGACTTCTGCGCAGTACCAAGTGATGTGATGAACATCCTCCCATGTGTGTAGCTAAGACAGCAAACTCTCCCTTAACAAAAGGATTTGAACTAAATCCTGCCCCAGTTTCTACTTGTGAGAGCAGAGTGGTGCAG
This sequence comes from Urocynchramus pylzowi, assembly GCA_013397555.1. Taxonomy (NCBI): domain Eukaryota; kingdom Metazoa; phylum Chordata; class Aves; order Passeriformes; family Fringillidae; genus Urocynchramus; species Urocynchramus pylzowi. Next base: position 1,473,990 of record VZRH01002606.1, read on the forward strand.
ATCGAATTCTGCTGGTGATCAGCACCTGTTGCCAAGGGAGAGCCAGAAGGATGGAGTTGATGTGATGAAGCAGGATATCAGTTTTCAATTCAGTCATACAAAGTAGATCCCATCCCAGAGACACAAAATGGGTGTTTATTTCATTTCAACTAGCTCAACTCAGCACTAAGTCTCCTCCTGATGCATTTTGTATCCTCACTTACTGAGGAAAATGTTGATTTTTCCTCTTAAATTTGCTTCAAGGGCAAAGCATTGCTTTCCAGTGTGAGAGAATGCCAGACAGAGTAGCACTACTTCATATCTTTTGGGTTAGTTCAACTTTATAATGAAATGAGTTCTTTTTCTAAACAGGTCAGTGTGTGATTAAGTAAGGGGCAATATATTTATAGGTCTGTTGTCAGGAAAGTTTAAACATAATCATATCTGGGTTGTTGGGGGGAGGGGGGGGGTTGTTGGTTTGGCTTTTTTTTGTCTGTTTGTTTGTTTTTTAAGTGATTAATTTATTCAAAATATTCCCAATCCAGTTATGTAATTTCCTACAAGCACTGTTTTGTAACCATGGGTCTGATTCACCACTGCATCACTCCACTTTTATACTGGCGCCAGTCTGGCTGATTGATTTTCAGAAGGGTTATATCAGCATAAAACTGTAGCAATGGAGTTGTGAATCAGACTGAAACAGGGACAGCTACTTCAGGCAGAAAAATTCTTTGAAGAAACCTGACAGTCAGAAACCTTGACAAGGCCACAGCATACACAAATGGTCTTCTGTCGTCTCTGGCTGAGTGAAAGCACTCCCTGGGTCCTGCAGCTTCACAGGTCCACTGAAGCTGCAGCTGCAATTCCCAGCACATGAGTTCCTCCCACCCACATCTCCTCCAACTTGGCTCATTTTAGCCTTTTGCCAGGAGGGGCTGAAAGAATGAATCTTAATGAGTGTTTTTTTAAAAGGCTGTATATATTAAGAACAGCCATGCTAAGTGGTGAGGGTCTGGCCTTTCCTAAAGGTTTTTAGAACTTCACTGTCCAAAGCAGAATCACTCTGCTGGCTACTACAAGAGACTGGCATCTTTTCGGTCCATATCTCACACATGGAGCTGGTCTGGGATATTGGAGTTCAGTTATTATTTCTGGCTGTGCTGTGGTGGTTGGGGGTCAGGACTCTCCTGCCTGCTGTGCCTGTGGGGCTGAGAGTCACCCCCAACCTGTGGAATGCTGAGTTCTCCCCCTTTTCCTCCAGCTGGTTGCTTTGTGGGACGTGCTTGGAGAACATGAGATCTTGTGTTAGATTAAAATCCTTCTCCTTCTGCTGCAAATCTCTGCTGTGGAGAGATGGATTTTAAATGTGTCAGTGTGATCTATCAGATGCTTTTTAATGAGTCCAAGACTACAAGAAGAGACAGAGGCAAGGAATCACTTATCTCTCAGGAATCAGACAGTGATTATAATTACATGTGGGGTTTTTTTCTGTGTACCAGATTTGTTGATAAATTTGCTTCACCTTTTTCTGTTTCTAGCACAAAGGATTAGGGAAGGATTTCCACTCATTAAAAAAAAAGACAAAAAAAGCAAAAAAAAAGAGACCAAAACCCACCAATACCAAAAAACCCTTCTTTTTGGATTCTAAAACTCATAATAAAAAAAAAAAAAAAAATTGGCAGCTTAGTCTATTTTTTGCAATGTTCTTATCTATTTCTTCACAAGAAATAACCCTGTATTTCTAAATTTTCTAAGATTTCAGCTGCTGAACATGACAAGAGGAAACATTCTTTCAACCTTCACTCCAGTTTTGCCAACCAAGAGTTGATCCAACAAATTACATGTTACCAGAGCACAGCAATCAGTATTAGTCACTCAAAGGGCAAGATACCTACTAAATAGTTTTCACTGTGAAAATATTTTCTGCTTCTGATTTGCTCACAATACACAGTTCATGCTTCCTGCTTAGTCATGGTTCATTTCTTTGCAAATTCTTTTGTTGTTAAAAAGGTTCAGTGAAAGGTTTCCTTTCCTATTTAGGCTCCTCCAGCTACTCTGCTTGTCTTCTTTGTCCACATAAAGAAAGTATTCTTCAGTGAAGCTCTGACTTTCCAAGCTGGATTACCCTTTAGTTGATGATCTTTAGGAAAATATTTCATTTCCTCATCACCATTTCTCAGCCAGTCTGTCAGGGTCCACTCAGTAAGAGCTGCAGGTGGGCAGAGACCACCACCCATCTTGCAGTCCCCCATATGTCCACCTCCTTCTGCTATAGCTTCTTCTATACACAGTTTGCAAGGTCTTTGCAGGGCTCCCTGCAAAGGAGCCATATTTCCCATATTTCTTCTTTCTGTTTAGGACTGAGAAAGACACAGCCTGGCGTGGTGCAGTGCTTGTAAAATGAGGCTGCTGCTCCAGGCCCCTCGAGTCAGTGCTGCAGGTTAATCTGGACCTGCTGAATGTGAAAAGGATCAGCTTTAACCTCTGGGTTTTATCTTTGTGGGTCCTGTTGTTCTATGTCTAGGAATTCCAACATCTAAGAATCTAGCAAGTGACTAAGATTCTCTTGTAGCATCAAAGTTGCAAAAAGAGGGCTTTCTAGAAGAAGTTCTAATTTCATCCAGAGAAGCTTAGTCTAACCCAGGGAAATAGATAGAAAACAATAAAATTAAATAAAAACTAAACTAAAATAAATTAAAATACATTATTGGCCGTTTATTTCAACATGGGCTCAGAGAAAGAAATACCTGCTTAAAAGAGATCTGTGTTTCCTCAGTGATGTCTGAAACAGAAGCTGACAAAATTTAAAACTAACAAGTTGACTTTGTTTACATTTTTAGAGTAACAGGCACTGCAGAATTGTGGAATATCTCTGAAGAAAGACTCCCCTGACATCATGTTTGAGAAATTTTTCAATTGGGAAGGCCCATATATTTATTTTTTGTAATAAAGAGGGAAAACTGAATATGAAAAAAATTTTGAGACATTCTGCCCTCAGTGATGATATACAATATTTTTACAGAAATATCACTGTATAAAACTCACTTTTTATGTTGATTCATAAAACCAATTTATTTTGATAAGAAAATAGAAGAATACTGATATTTTACATTTATGCTCTCCCATATTCTCTGTAATCTCCTTGCAGGTCTGCTCTAACATTTTTCGGTGTTATTATTTCAAGTACCTTGAAGCTTCACAGATTCACACCACTGCTCTTTGAACTTTTGCAGTGGGATGAGAAGGAAAGATGGAGGTGCACAGAGGAATTCACTAACTCAGGAGATGAGCATCCCTTACACATGAAACAAACCCACCTAAGAAAAATGGCTGAGAGTCAAAAAGAGACCTGAAAGGAATTGTGCAGCTTACATGACACTTTTGGACAAAGGGGTTTAATTGCCTGTAAAAAGAAACTGTGAAACCTTCCCAGCTGCCCCTCAATTAAGTCCTTCTTTGGTGTTAACTGAAGAGAATCCAATTTGGTTTTCCCTGAGGGCTCTCCATGAGTTGAAGTAAAGCTCAGTAAGTGGAGACAATACGGAGATTCAGCTCAATAAACTGCGATGTAGAGTCATCCTTAGTCCAGATGGGATCAGAAAAATCGTAAAATCCTGGAGGGAACTAAATTAAAATTTAATTCTCAAAGCTTGCCTGAAAGATTCCAACAAAGTCTGGCTTGCAGAAACTGCAGTTACAGCCATTAATTCTTTAAGAGGAGCAAGGTTGTGACAATTCCCCACTCTCACTTCATAACCCAGCAGTTTAGCCCTTGCCTCTCTCACTCATCCCCAGTGCTCAGCTCCCATCTTCTGAAGGGACTGAATCCTGACACCCTGCCTCTCCCCACAGCTGCCTGTCTCAAGTGCAAGGCTCACCTCATTTTTGCCTTATTCCCTTGAGGATGTTGTTATGATGCTCTCAGGCCTGAAATAGGAATGGACTCAGTTGACACCATGATACTCTAGACAGCCATCCTGGCTGTGCCCTGGCCAGCAAGGGAAGGGATCCACCATGTCCTGTGGCCCACCAGGCCATGGAAGCACACCTGACACCTGTGGTGTGGTAAAGACAACAGGTTTGTTGTCCTACTGTATTTGTAATGAGGAAGTGCAGGGGTGCCTGGCAGGTACCCTTGAATAACAACAATGACACCTTTTAAATACCTTGTCACCTTATTTTCCACTTATTGTTTTATTTTACCATCATTACCCCTCTCCCTCTCCTCCCCAGTCCTCTCCAGATAAACAACCCAGACTCATTTACATTTTTACTACTGGTTCTATTGTTACTATATCCACAGCCCTGTCAGTATTCCTGACCCCATTAGTGGCACAGTTAAACTCAGCTTTGGATGCTGTGGCTGATGTAGGTATCAAGTTGCTGTTGGTCTTGCCCAAGGTCCCAAAGCTCAGGGAGCTTTTGTCCATCTCTCACTTTTTCAGAGAGGTTTGTCCATCTCTCACTTTTCAGGGAGGTTTGCCCATCACTCCCTCTGAACCACCTGTGAAAATCAGCCATTCTTGATGGTGCTGTCAGTAGCTCTGTCATTGTTATCTGTCACATCCAGCAATTTCTCACATCCCAGTTTCCCATGTTAGTTCAGTCAGCTGGAGCTGAAGCCAGGTCACTGTCCCACAGCCCTGAGAGTCTTGGCTGCTTTCACTATTTGGGGTGATTTGCCAGCTCCCATCCTGGACTGCAGGGCTTTCACCTTTGGTTGCAGGTTCACATAATGCTCATCAGACTGAAACAGGAGGCTAAAGCCATCATCACTGTACATCTAATGAAAAATCAGAATTCATGGAACTCTGGAATGAATGAGCTTAGGTGACCAGGGAGAAATAGAACAGACCTTGCTTTTTCCATGTCCATATATAATGGAGGAGTCATTTGGCATTGTCATCATAAGCATCTTTAGCATAACCCAAATACTCCATCAAATCCAACAACACAGTTGAGGTAAGGACTTGTGCTTCTGCCTTGAGATTCCTTTACTCCTGCTGCCAGTGAAGACATCTCCAGCAGGAGCTCACCAGTCATTGGGCTCAGACTAAAGTGCAAAGTGGAGTCATGCCTCAGAGAAGGAGATGGAAAAGGTCTGGCTGTTTTCATGGTTCCTTATCAGTCAGCTGGGACTCATTGCAAAATCATGACACAACTCAGCCACAGCTGGTCTGACCTCATTCCTCCTAGGCCTTGTCATCTGACAAGCAGCCAAAACATTGAGATTGAAACAACAGTTTCTTCTGGGGGCAGCTTGAAATCTCTGTATACAAGGGTCATTCCCTGGCTGTGACTCATTTCAGCAAGGAGAGTGTGAGCTGTCTTGCTGCCAGATATGAAGGTCTGAGAGAGGAGCAGCATTGAACCCGATGCCATCACGCACTCTTCACCTTCCACTGGGGCTGGCTGCCTTGCAGGATTGCTGATGACAGAGAGGATCATTCAGCTCTTCCAAGCTCAACTTCTCACCTGCCCTGAGGGCTCTATCAGCCAGGGATTTGCTTAGCACAAGTAATGTAATCATGGGGATAACATGGTTTATTACAGGACTCATTCATCCAACAAGAACTGAGTCCAAAACACTTCCTCAAACAATTTTCCCCATATCTTTTACTAAAATGACAACTCAAAATGTTATACACTGAAAGGGTAAAATTCATTACATGACTGAATTAATAGCCAAAAATGTTGCCAAAGTTCTGTACCTTTTAGCTACCATCTGTATGTTTGGAAACTGAAGAGGAGGCCTTCACAAGGTGAAGACATCACACAGTGGAGGAAGCATATCCAGATCCATGGAGAACAGATCACTGATGCAGTAAAACTATTTTAAGTGCCATATTCTGACAAGTACTAAAAAGACAGAGGCAGAAACACAGCTACAGCCAAAAATTTCCACAAGTCTAATTTCAGCTTGGATTGAGGGGTGATTAATGCAACCTTTGTCTGTTATTTTCTGTAACCACACAGCTCCATGAACACACATCCACAGCTAAACTACTTGGTAGCTGGGATAAGGGAGAAGGGACCTTGAAATTCCTGTATTTTTATTTTTTATCTTTTCAGAGTTTTCACATTCCAGCAGCTAGAGGTTTTGGTTGCTATCAGTTTCCTTAAATGCTTCTGGGTCAAGAGCCAGTATTAAAAATTATTTGAACAGTCATTCTTTTTAAGCAAGAAGACACTCACTGCAGCTGTGATACAAGAAAATCTGTCTCATAGCAGCTTACTGTGCAAATGCAGTTCTATCACAATGATTGCAATAAGAACATACTGTATTGTCCATAATTACATCCATATTAGGAGGAACAAATTAGCTAAGCTGTTCAGTTACATGCCAAAACTATTTCCTGAGGGATATTTATTTTGACTAATGTTAGGGGAAAAAAATGAATCCAATCTGGCCTGGTTTAAAGTATTTGATTTTCCTTTTATGTTTGATGGAGAGAAACTAAGAAAGTGAACAATTTATGTAAAGCCACTGCTAGGTTTTAGGGTGGGAAGAGTTTATAGGGTGACAAGAGTTCCTCCCTCTTGGCAAAGAGAAGGAATTTATAAATGCAGAATGAGACAAGGTTACTGTTCTCAGGGAGAGGTATTTTTTCCCTATCTACCACAGCACTTTTCTGTGGTTTGACACAATGCCAGCCTTCACTGGGATAAAATCCTATCTCCTGAAGTACCAACTGCTATTTGGCTCTGGGTACTTAGAAATATGCTCTTGTTGCTACAGTGATCTCAATATAAATCTGGTTTCTTGCCTACTTTCTATTTCTTTAGTTGCTGTTGTTCTTAACTGCAGACTAAAATAACAGATCATATCACTCCTAAATTAGATAAGTCATAGCTAGTTAGATATTCTTTGGGTAAAGGCACAAGGCTGCTACAAACTGTTGGCTGAGTGTAATACTGGCTTGTCTTTAAACCTGTGTCACCAGATTTTACTGTGAAATAGAGGGAAAGGTTTATATAAACTTAAGAGTGACAGTAAAGAATCATTGACTGGCAGACTACAGATTCAGTTTCCCTGCAAGTTTTACTTGCTCTGAGGTTTTCCTTCCTAAAATACTGCTTTCTAAACCCAAAACACACTAAAAAAAAAAAAAAAAATATCAGTCTGACCATTGTGAACTCTGAAATTTGGTCCTGTAAGTTATCACTTCACAATTGTTGTGTATTTGGGAGTTCTCCATCAAGTAGTTTAAAACTGTAAAGCACTAGGATAGTTTGTCAGAAGGTCGAGGAGTTGGTAGCATGAAGAGTAGGGACTGATCAAAATTTAGGAAGCATATTTCATTAAATACAAGGCATTTGTATCCCCTTTCAAGAAACAGATGTTGAAAAGTCTAACCCTGTAATGAAGTCCAACCCTCCACTACAACGTATCTCAATATACGTACCACTTCCTTAATCAAAATGCAGCAGCATCATGGTCCTTCCCTTCTTTCATTAACCCCCTCTGGCAAACAATTTGAACATGTGTCAGTATAAGGGAGCCTCTTCCTTTGCAGATTGAAACTAGTTTTTGTTCAAAAGAGTTCATTCAGAGTAAGATGAATCACCTCATTTGTAGTAGCTGTATAGCAGGTGTAGACAATAATTCAGTATCTCCAAAACACCTGATTTGATGCCTGAAGGTCTGGCCCTTCATTCAGACTGGAGGCTTTGCCTCAGCAAATATAGAGTGTGCTGTAGTGGGATCAGTCCTTGAGGATGGTTCATGAACTGACCAATAAAGCATCCTGTGCCTACAGGCCTGTCCATGGATGAAACCCAGTTACATGAAAAAGCAGGAATCTGTTTCCCTCATGAGAACAGCACAACAGAGGAAGGGGTATTGCTGTTTGAAGCAGAGAAATCATTTGGGGAGAATAAAAGCTTGATGATGGTGAGAGGGGAAAGCTCTAGCTTTGAGGAATTTGGAAAAGCCTTGGTGATTTTCCAAACCTTTGATGTTTGATTTGAGCCAGATCCTGAAGAGGATCTCAGAGAAACCACTCCATCAGCAATTGCTTTGATTCAGCCTTTTGGGAGAGAAGAGTACAGAGTCAAGGATGTGAGCCCATTTTCACAGAATGAGGGAAGTCTACTGGAAGGGTAATTATGGGAGCAGAAGGCAGGCTCAGCCCTGGGCACAGCCTGTGACAAGTGCTCACTGCAGTCCCTCTCACACTGCAGGAGCTCAGCCAGAATGTCACTGCACCTGGGCCAGTGCTTCCTGTTGGACAAAGTTGTTACAGTGTCTGCCAAATCCACATCTCCCCCACTGGCTTCAGCACCTGCGAAGGAGCAAGGTAATTTTGGAAAATTTTAAGTCTAGGTGTTTCAGAAAAAGATTTAGGGACGTGCAGACATTAACAAAACAATCTTCTACAAATGAGTGTCTTTGCAGTGCACTGGAGTGTGTAATGCTGTGACTGTTGTCCCAAACTGATGTGCTTCTCCCACAGCTGATTTTTTTAAGAGCATTACATGAAACCCAGGAGACTGGGCCACTTTCCAGCTTTGTCACAGGTGTCCTGTTTGACCTATAACAAGCTGCTTAGTGTCACTGTGTGTTACTGTGGAGACTGAGGGTGTCCCCCTATCCCAAAGGGACATTGACAATACACATTCATCAGTCTTGTGCAAAGCTGTTAATGGGTACTGGAATGGGGGTGAGAGTGAACATCTCTGCTTCATTTCTCATGGCATAATTCCATGGGAAATTTTGATTGTTCTTTCAGGCCAGCCTATTAAGAGCGTATTAAGGCAGGGGATGCCATAAGACAGCTTCTCTTCTTTGCTCACCTTTCTTCCCTCTTTTTCCTTCTTGAATTTTTTTTGTTTTGTTTTCTTGCCTTGTCATTCCTCTGTTTCTTTTCTTATCTATCTATCTGTCTATCTATCTATCTATCTATCTATCTATCTATCTATCTATCTATCTATCTATCTACTTTAGGCATTACTTTTCACTACTCAGCTATTTTCTCCCTCTGCCATTTATTCCTTTCCAATCTTTCTTTCTGCCTAATATAGATGTGCATTGGACTAGGAAATAAGGAGTTTTGCTCACCCCTTGGGATCTCTTGTGTGCCTGCAGAATAAATAGAAATACATGTTGAAGTACTTTTCCAATCTCCTGTTTAATGCACACTCACATTATAATAATTAGTTTGATACCAGTTTTGCTGTGTTTCAGGGAGCTGTTACCTGAATGGTTACACAACAGTAGTCTGTTTGTTTGGGTGACATTGTAGTGGTGTGATTCAGAGTTATGGTCTGCACATATTCTGAACTGCTGAGTTTGGGTACATGGTCAATTCCATTGTTGGAAAACAACTGTGTGAGAGAAAATATGTGTTTATGTTAGAAATTTGTCATGCTGAAATTCATGTCTTGGTAAAAAGCCTAACAGAAATACCAGAGACAAACCTTCTCCTCATATTCATCTTCATCATTACCTTCAGCACTCCTATGAAGGAAGGGGATTTTGCCTCTCTGTCATGTGAGCTATAAGGGGGCTGAGAGGATTAATTACATTACTTTAATGTCTGTGTTGTCTTAAGTGAAAATGAAACATGTCTTTAGCTACTTCAGCTGTTCTTTTCTTGGTTAGTGCATCTTTTAGGAGGTGTCAGTGTGAAACAGCCTGCCCAGATGGAATTCCACCTTCTCAATGCTTGACTGGTTGTTTAAAGGCACTGCTGAGTCTGCAGTGCTGTGCAGGGATGGTGGTGTGTCTGCAAAGCACAGAGTGAGAGCAAAAACAGGAAAAAGATAAGTACATAACTGGGGGGTACCCTTGCCTAGATATCTAGTGATATCTTGAATAGAAATAGGGGAAAAATTATTTAATAATTAGTGACTTACAATGGAATAGACAGGGCTATTTAGTTGACTATTGTTGCTTGCTATAAAAATAAATGTGGAGACTGTAAAACAGTGTTCAAAGGAACATCAAAATGAAAGATGGTCCTTCCCAAAGGAGACTTGCTTTCCCTATATAGTCTGAAGCATACCTTACTGAGACAAAAACAAAGAAAAAAAAAAAAAAAGAAAGAAAAAAAAGTACAGCTGCTGTTTATTCAGTAGCTGCAGGGATTCTGCTATTACTGCTACTGTTACAGGTTACATGCACCTGTAAAAACCATGCTGGAAATTTTATTCCAGACCTTCACACCCTATTGGCAGCACTCTCAATTCAGTATAGTCTGTTTGTTCATTCTGCTCTGCCTCTGCTTTCTGCTTCAGGTAACTTATCTGAAGGCATGGGCCATGAACATGAGGATGCTGTTTCTGAAAATAATCTCAAACACTCACTTCTCAGATACTGTATTTGACTCTCTTCTGCCTGTAAAATTTGCCTGGAATAGCAAAATTTGCAAGTTTATGCTACCCACAATGTGTCAGAACCAGTTAAGTAACACAGTGCCCCAATTCCTATTGAAAAACAGGAGGAGAAAAGCAAGAAAACCAAAAGGAACAGTATGAATTTTTTTTTCATCATAGCTTCTTATTGTCTGCAAAATTACAATGCAGATTTCCTGTCCTCTGGCATCCTAAACAGATGTGACTTCTAACTGCTTTGAACATGATAGTGTCCAATACTTTGTGTAATGGCTGAAAAGCCTGCAGTTTGTAAACATTCTAAATCAAAATAACACTCCTGCAAAACCTGTTTATAAAATATTAAAGTGCTAGGTTTGATTTTGATTTTATTTAATACGACAGGCTCCAAGCAAAAACCTTAAATCCCAACACACTGACATTTTGTGCATATTAATAATATCTAATAGAATTTTTCAAATAAACTATATTAGTACATGTTATCAAGAATAGGACTTGTGGGTCCAGTGTCCTGAGAGTTTCAAGGCATTCAAAATTTGCATCCTGGCTTTGTTGCTTAGCTAATGTCTTGTTTACAATGCTGCCAAGATCTGTGTAAGCTGTTTGACTCGCAGAATAAATGTAGCCAAATCAAAACCATATCTTTATGCCAGCAGTGATTTTCTTCAAATGTCTTGTCTGTAACATCCACAGAAGTGTTATGCAAGCTTAATATCTGGGAGGGGGCTGAGACAAGGGAGGCAGGGGGTGATTTGCTCTTTCTCTATAAATTTTATTCAGCTTACAAATCACATTCATGTTGACACTGAGATGCCACAGAAGGCAAATCTTATGGAAAGGGTCTTACCTACTGACCATGTCTGAATCATCTGTCCAGAAAAGACAACAGCAAAAAAAGCAATCAAATGTTTTTTCTCTTGATTTTTGAAGGGAACAAATACCTGAGTTTCCTTAGCTGTTTATGTTTCTTAAAAAAAGGAAATTAGGAGAGAGGAAGAAAAAAAAAAAAAAGAAAGATTAGTTGGTGGGCTGGTGGTGGCCTTGAATATTTTTGTCATCCCAAGAGCTGGCCTTAGAGAGCTTCAACAAAGCTGTAATTGGGCCTGTGGGTTTCCAAGGAAACAAGACTAATTAGAGTGTGACTGTGGTTGGGAAATATGGTCTAGCAGGTAGGGCTCTGACCGAGGAGTTATCCCACCTGAGGGGTGTTATCCCCAGCTCCCACCTGTCAGGGGTGTGACTTTGGAAGGTCAGTTACACCTCTGGAGCTGCAGGGTTTGCAGTGCTGGTCTCTGCCCTTGAAGAGTAGCACAGAAGCCCTTCAGAGCAAGCAGCTCTGAACTGCATCACCAACATCACCCTGTCCTGGCTGGTGCTTCTGGGTGCTGTTGTACCCCATGTCATCACATGACTCTCTTCAGCACACAAATGCTGCTTGGATCTTTCATGCCTTTTCTATCCTTTTGCCAGGAATTTGCAAACAAAGTCACCCAGTGACCTTTGAAACCTGTGACTCTCTAGCTAGAGATCCCACTAGGATTTTGCTGCTTCTCTCTTACAGCATAGTATAACCTTTGGAAGACTTCTCAAGCTTCAAATCCCCTCTTCCTGGAGACAATTATCTGATTCTCCTCTCATATACCAGCAGGGTCTCCTAACCCAGCCTTACAATCTCTGCAGCCAGACACTGGGAGCTGGATACCTCTGCCTTTCCTTCTGCATTCTTGCAGCCTCCAGACATTTTTTCCTTGCTCATAATACTTGAGAAAAGTGCAGTGCAGGCAGCTCTCCCAGAAAGTCCACAGCCTGTGGTAGATGGTGTCTATCTCCACCCCACTGGTGTCTGCCTACACTGTTAACCAGGCTGGCTAATGGGAGTTTCAGCAATGACAGTAAAATTCTGTCTTCTTCCTCCCAATGTGACCTCTACTGACTTGTGCTGGCACAGTGGCTGGAGCTGTCACTTGCATCACTGAAACCTGTCCCTGCAGGATCACCACAGTCATGGCAGCTGCCTGTCTGAGTTCCAGCTAAAGGAATCCCCCCCTCTCAGCAGCTCCAACTCCTCTGCGATCAATGAAGAAGAAAATGAGAAATATCACACCCCTGGTCCTTCTCAGGCTTGCCAAGGTGGCATAGTCTCAAAAATAAGAAAGATTGTAGCTACTTGTGGCAAGACAGTGATGAAGGAGATAATTGGACAAAGAAAAATGAGCTACTAGAAAAGAGGTGGAGAAAAAAGGGAATTAATAGCCAGGATAGAAACAAGATACTTGGCAACAGGAGAAAGTGGAGGAGAATAAATGGAGAAATGGTTAAGTACAAAGAATGAGAGAGGTCAGAGGGTAGTAAGGTCGGTGGTGAGGAATGGAAAGTTAATATCCCTTGGCAGAAGGTCAAGGGACACCTGACAGGAGACGGCAACAGGCACAATGCTAAAGTGGAGCACTCTCCTTTGTGCATCAGGCAGATTCCTACCCTGTTTTATATGCACCTCATAATTTATTTTCCACTGATTAATCTTTTAATACATATCAGTAAATAGTATTTTGAATTGTTTGGCTTAGAATTTCTCATGCTTTAACCATGTGCTCACCAATTATTTACAGTTACTCACTACTAACAGTTCACAGTGATTTACCTGGGAATTAATTGGATTTTGTTTTCTAGTCCTTGTCATCTGCAATGAGACAACAGCTGTCCAGGCCTGAGCAGAAGAACATAGGTGGCAACAGGCTCTACTTTTGTAGGTGTAAGTACAAAACTAAACTGCAAAGTCACTGTAGTGTTGACAACGAAGAGAAGGAAATCTTACCAATGGTAGAAACATACAAAGGAAATAGGGTTATTAACCCTACACATAAGCTCACAGTTCATGTCTCAGGGAGGAATGTTTTTAGCTTTTGGGCAGATAAGACTTTATTGAGCTACACTCTCAGGACTACAGTTACTTGCCACAATATAACCTAAAAATTTCTGAATGGTTTGACATGAGATTCAAGCCTTTTCTGAATAAGAGGTTAATAATTCCAACAAGCAGTCTCTTTCTCCTTTAGCAAAAGTAAAACAAATGCAAAATTTGTTCTTTCTCAGATTTAATCTTAGTGTAATAGAGACCTTATTTTAATAAATATTTTACCTATAGGTGCTGCTTTACAGCTGGTGTTCTCTGAAAATAAGCACTTCTATGCTTTTTCAAGGTGTAAGGATACTGTATGAAAATACAATGTCCTACAGATTCACAATGCCATCTCACCCTCCTACTACGGATAATTTATTATAATGTTATGGTATAACAAAATTTTAATGGAGTTTTTGTATCAATACATATGACAGTGACAGTAATATCACATGAATACATTATGATCTGTATTATTATGATGAATATTAAATAATTTCACTTGGCTAAGATACTCTTTCTAAAGATTAGTTAAATTACTACTTAGCTGCAGTGGAAATCTCATGAGATTGTACGTGACATCCACAAGGATACAACACAAATTAGTAGTGGTTAGTTCAGTGCCCAATTTCAGATGAATCAGAGATAAGGCACCTAAACTCTTACTGCAGTGCATTGCAAATCATTACTACTTGGTTGCAGAATCATTTATCATAGTCAATTTTTCATTCTGAACTAATGCTTTGGTCTACAGGAATTCTTTCAGGATGATACAAAGCCTTTTGAGGAATCTGTGAAATAACGATTTGATAAATTTCTGCCAGGAAATCAGGACAAACATAGATGCTTCTAGAGGTGATCAGAAACACCTGTCCCTGAGATAAATCTGTTGCTAAACTCCATGACAGTGTCTGTTGAGATCCCATTCAGAGCCACCTGCTTCTACTGGTCCCTGACATAACTTGGGAATGGTTCAGTCCTTAGATTGCTGTCAGGATGCTTCACCAGGTTGCAAAAATGAAACTGTGAGGTCTCATTGCTTTTGTTCCTTCTGTTCCAATCCACAATGTTTGTCTCATCATGTGTCATGGCAATATGTCTTTCAGCAGAGCTGCATGAATTCAAAATAAGTAAGTAACAAGTAAAAACAGCCTGTTACTCAGGCTTGTTTAGAAAAAACTTAAAGCTGACATTTTTTTTCCCCTTTAGTACTAGGATTTATCTGCATAAATAAAAACAGTGATGGAAATATGGCATGAGAGTCTGTACCAGCTTCCCTGCTAAATAGGAACTAGTACCTATCTATAGTGGATCAGAAAGGCAGGATAGATGTTGCTGATGGACTTATGTTACAAGAGATGTACCCTTTCCTATTTCCCATAATTTAGATTCAAATTCTCAAGAATGCGTGCTCCTTCCAAGGCCTCTATATGGCAGAACTTGTGGATAATTTGAGAAATAAATCCACATTTCCTTTATATGATTTATTTTCCTCTAAGTTTCTTTTGCTTTGTTTGCCATCACATTGTCAGTAAAACTAGGGACACTGAAAAAGTAGTGTATTCACTATTTCTCTGCTGAATATACAGGACTTTAGATCAATCACTTTTAAACCCTCATTTTAATGTTGCTTGAAAGCATTCAGAGGTTGTAGCAAAAATATTCTTCATGATCTTAAACAGGCAGTGGGAAAAGTATGGTGTGGAAAAAACTGATCGTATGGGTTCTTCATTGGCTCACCAGTTTTGCAGTAATGATTAGAAAAAGACCTGCACTCCAGTGGCACAAGCATTAACTGTAAATACAAGTTGACACCAGCACTTTCTAAAGTATTTGTAAGATTCAGTGTGGTGAGTGTTTATGAGAATTGCTATGAATATCCCAGCTTTATACAGGGGCATAGTGCAGTTTGCAGGAATATTAGCCTGGAGAAGATAAATAGACCAATTCCCATTTTGGCTAAACAGGTATGAAACTGGAATAACATGATTGCACCGAGAGGAACTTGATTATATCAATGGGAGCAATATTTGTTCATTGCAATAGAATTTCCTGGGTCATCTTCTGTAATGTGGAAATTTGGATGCTTCTCTTTAACATGTTTCTTCTGTAACGTGGAAATGCACTTTAAAAATAGCAGCATATATTTGACAGCAGTGTGCTTAGGGAAGGCTGATCTCACTGAGATTGTTAGTCCTACACGATATGCTACAGCACATTTCCTTTATAGTATTACATTGTTTGATAGTATTACATTGTGCAAATTGCTTAAACTCAACTCACTTGTCAAGATAACTGGAAAAAAAGTAATCTCAGTGGATTCATTAAAAGGTTCTATTGATGCTTTTTAGGTATTAGCTTTAAATAGTTTATTAGTAGACTCCAGTCATTGGTGCAAAGCAAGAAGACCCTATTGCAGTATAAACTTCTATAAACTCTTCTGCAGTATAATGAATGAAACTCACATGAGGCCTGTATTTTCTTTAATTTAAACTGTGATAGTTTTTTTCTCTAAATGGATTGGGAATTGAAAACAATTCACAAATATCCATAATTATTTATACCAGAATAACAAATGATGTGAGACAGTTCTACATATTCTGTCAGAGAACAAATCTGGCAAGTACTTGCTACAAGGCTGTATTATTATTGGTCAGTATGCATAGATTTAAATTTATAGCTGGATTTGCTTAGTAGCTTGCTCATATCCTACATGAAGAAGAATCTGGTAAATGACAAGCCCCTGCTTTCTGACCAAGGGCTCCTTCCCCACAAAACTGTGCAGCCACAGGAAGCTGCAAGAACAATCTGTATCCATTGTCTTCAGTGTCAACACTTATTAAGGACAACACTCTGTGCCTGATCTTTGAAAACCCTTAAGTGACATAAATGATACCTTAGAAACTATGTGTAAAAGAGAAACTTTTTCAAGTGAACAGGGGCAGGTGGTTTAGGGGAAGGATTTCTGACTTAGATTCTGAGTTCTTGTTTAAAGGTCTTTGCAGAAGCACATTTTGCTCTTCACTTTTTTAGATATTACTGCCTGAAACAATTCTTGCTTAAGGACATTAGTTTCTAGTCAGGGAACATCTGGTTTCACACTTACAGGTCCTGGCAAAAAGAGAATCTATTGAGCCAAGAATAGCATCAGGAAACAGGGAGCTCAGATCTCATCTACCTCTCATCAAATACAGTGTGAATTCAGGCAAAAGAGATAAGCCTCGAATGATGTTAAAGATACTGGTTGGTTTTCTAAAGCAGAACAGCAAAATCTGCATTTAAAGTGCATTTGATTGATAGTGGCCAGATGGTTTCTGAGGTCCTACAGAATAACAAAGACAGCAGAGGAGTGTTCAGCCAGCAGCATCTTGGGTGACAGACATGCAGCTTGTGGGATGGACTTTTGGGCTTAGTTTGAATTCACAAAAGGCTTGAGTTCAGAATGTCACTGTTGCATACTTCTTGAAAAAATATAACTAAGTAAGTGTAGAGTGCAAAATCAGACTCCAGAATATCAGACAGAGTTAGGATGGGTTCAGGGAAGGAAATAGGGAAAGAAGGACATGGAAGACAGGGATGAGGAAGCCTGGCATGAGCAGAGAAGAGTGTAAGCCACAGAGCTGCTGAAATGCAGTAGGAGCAGGCCTGGAGCCCTCTTTAATGAACATGCCTTGAGGAAAATGAGTGTGTCTGTCAGTCTGCCAAGGGGCAGAAAAAGGCACAAACCCCCTCCTGAGAGGTAAAGCAGGTGTTGATGTGTAAGAAAGAGGCAGCAGCAGCAACTTCACACATCTGAGAGAGCTGCTACAAACTTGCAGGGAAAGGTTCTGACCCAAAGGTATCTAGTGGGATGCAGGAGAGGAATCCCATCGTCTGTGGCTCGAGCTAAACCTTCAGAGAGAAAGGTCCTTGTCTATTTCAGCATTTTAGAGCTATCTCAGCACTGGAAAGGAGAAACAAGATCTCTGATGGCATAGGAACTTTTCTAGTGAGGAATACCTCATGGTAAACTCTTGTCATGAGTCCCAGTATCTTCCTGGATAGAATTTTAAGGCCCAAGAGCAGCTTTGTACTCTTCACTAATTAAAAGAGGAGGAAGAGGAAGAGCTATGACAGTTTTCTCCTTGGAATTTATTTATATGGCTACAGAAAAAGTGGAAGATTATTTCTGGCCCGAGTATATTTTCTCTTGATTTCCATTTCAGTTTGTGATAGTAGTTTTTCATTTGCTATATTTGAGTCTCTGTTTGGCCTTTACTCACTTTAAAGACAAAAAATTGAGTCTTCTAATTTTTATCATTTCTAGTGGAAATGAATTAGGGCTACAGAGTTGTACAGTCTTGTAGTTCTTGTGCAAAACCTTACTAAGTTCTTGTGGCACAATTTTTCATAATCAAAGCCAGAAACAGTCATCTTGAATTTCAAATTTCAGATTTAATTTGCAGAATTCATGGTTAGGAAGGTAGAAGGCAAATATTCTTTTGCTTTCAAACTATGAAACTTTGATCCATTATGGACATACGTATGGAGCCCTACAGTACCTGCTGCAAGTGTCTGCTCTTAAAATTTCTTTTAAAATCCCTTTTGCTCTCTCTTTCTGACTAAGTGAATACCATTACCACAGCGTTTGCCAAGTGCTCAGGAAATATTGCTGCTAAGTATAAGGAATACTATACTAATGTATAAAGACATGTGAACTGTGTGTTGAGATTATTTAGTTACTCTAAATTTCCATGGTGACCAACAACTGTACTTTAAGATAGTCACACAAGTCTAGTGAGCATTATCACTGTTGTCTGTGCAACCAATGAAAACCCAGAATGTGAATACTTTTTCCTGAGGTATGTAAATTACAGCAGGCGTGATATGAATAATACATCCTGTGAACATTAGCACAGTTTTTCAAATGCAAAAGCAATTCTATATGCACAGATAAAATGGGCTTCTCTGAATGTGATATCAGTGGAAAATCTCATTTAGGCAGTGGAAAGAAAATGTGGAACCATCAATATGAGTTAAATAGATGAAGAGCTCTAAAAGTCCTAAAAGAAGAAAAACCCCATTTCAGACACCTGAAACTAGTTCTTTATTTGGGACATCATCCTGAGATTCCTGTTCTCTGAGGTTTTTCATGCTTTTACATCTATCAGAGTAAGGCCCCTAAACAGGCAGAGAGACCCTTATTACAGCAATTGCTAATACTGTGGCTGCAGAAAGCATATGCCAATGTAATAGAACAATCTTTCCTCCTTCTTCCTCTTCTGTTTTCTCATTTATTTGTTCTTTTGGTTCACTTTCATCCTAATAAATATGCATGTATTTATGTAAAATGAGAAAAAAATAACATCCTTCCTATTTTACATTTTCAATCCTAGGAAACAATAAGAATGTTGCAAGTCATTAGTTTTAGATGAAAAGGGCATAAATTGCAAGAGATCTTCCCATCCTGGAAAAGAAGACAAAAGAAACCAAATTTGGCAGGTGCTGGTGGTACTTAGTGTTCATTGGAGGGCTTTCAAATGGCAAGTGAGGGTGTGCAGTGGGTTTAGGGACAGAAGAGAAACAGAGGGAAGGGTCAGAATGGTAGGAGGACCCAGCAGAAGGAACCTGTGAAAGACTGTGAAAACTGTGTATTTAAATTTATATATTTTACCTCACTATGTTTAAACCTGTAGATCTTCAGCCTGTACCTTGGGAAACTATTTTGACTGTTTCTGGCAATTTTCCCCCCCTTATAATTTTTCACATTTCTTCCAATTTCTGCTACTTGTAGAGTTGTGTTACAGCTCTTTCTTCCTGGGCTCAGCTCACCCCCTCCCATGCTCAGATTGAGCCCAGTAGTTCATGCAATAACCTGCAGGATTACCAGACAACTGTGTAAGACTTGGAGATAGTTTGACCACTCCTGTGTGTTTCCCAGAGATTTGTCTCTCACCACCTCTGTCATCAGAGCTGTGTGGTTTCATCAGAGCACATAGTCAGGATCCAGTTCTTAAGCAGGTAGAGGGAACAGAGAGAACAGCCCTCACAATTCCTCACCATCCTTTTGCTAACCATTCATAGAATCATAGAATCTCTTAAATTAGAAAGGAGCCAAAAGGATCATCCAGTCCAACACCTTGCCCTGCACAGGATTTCTACTCAGTTTTGTAACCCCTGATCCCTGTGTCAAAAATCATTCTGACAACATATAAAACTTCCTCCAACTCTAAAATTCCTGTGTATACACTCATGCTGCTTTGAAATGCAATCCATCACCACTGGTTCTGCTATGTGAAGCCATTTTTTAAAGCGGTGTTAAGGGACCCATCATCTCTTGTTGCAAGTTCATCAATAATACTGTCTAAGACAGATTTACATCTGACTCTTTCTTAGGTCAGAGGCAGGATCTGACTTTGCAGTAGGATGAGAAACCTTGTAGTAAGGACTAATACCAGAGTCCTTAAGAAAACTTCATGTCCATGGCTTCATTCTGGAAGGGAATATTCGAGGAAGGACAAGGCAGAACTTGACAGATGAGATCCACATTGACCTGGAGTGACAGGTTTGTGAGAAGAGAGCTGAAATTAGCAGCTTCCAGAGAAGAATGGGAAGATGAAGCCCAGCAGTAACAGAAGAGAGGCTGCCAGGAAGCACTGAGTTAATTTATGTTCAAATGCTACGTGAATCTGGCGTGTGAAACGTACAGGAGGCTGTGAACACCAGACAGAAAAGATGAAAGAGCAGATGAATGGAACCTATTTCTTGGTGCACACCTATAGTGAGCTGCATTCATTTATCAAAGCAATATTTTAAAGACTAAAAATACTTCATGGAATTATTCATTAAATAGTCATTTCAGTTTTGACACACTACTCCTGCAGAGATCATAGACAGAACTCTTCTGCCTTTGCTTTAGTTCTTGATAACTTCTCCCCAAATACAGCTCTGCATGTTCTATTGCTATTTAAAATATATGAATCAAGGGTAAATTGTCATTATAAGCAAAGAACTTTTAATATATTTATAGGAAAGTCCAGGGTTATGTTCTCTTTAAAGTACAAATATTATCTTTTACCTTTTAGGAAAAAAAAAGTCATTGGAAATCACACATTTGTAACCCAGTGCTGCTATTCTAAAGGTAAGTATTTTTTCTTGTTGGTACACAGCTGCAAATAGAATCTTAAGGAATGATGATAATCTCTTAGATTTAAGGTTTGTAAAATTGCTCAATCTATTTTAAAGCTGACACTTTCTTGTGGCAAATAATTCTTTTGGGAGCAAGGGGGAAGCACAACAGAAAATAATTGTCCTCCTAATGAGAATTTCTGCAATACTTTAGAAATTTATATTACTTGTTACATGTATGAAGGTTAAATGTGTACTGGATTTTGAGGTCTTTGCCTTCTACAACTAGAATAAGGATATACCAATTTTAAAAGTGCAAGGTTTATAAATTTTCCCATAATTTTAATATCTCAAACAAGTTAAAAACAGAAACCAATGTTGAAATTGTAAAGAAGCCACATGAGAAATCTTCAAGGTAAGAAACATACAAGTAGAGTTAATCCACATATAGGAATTCCTGAAAATTTAATAGTAATCCTAAATAAACAACTTGCATACATAATTTTATGATTCTAGTATACTTTATTTAATGTAAAATTGCAACTCCATGTTCTGATTTTAAAGCTGTCCCAAAATTTAAGGTCATCACAATGTTCAGATCATGTCTGCCAAAAATAGGGCATATTTATCTCTGCAGCATGAGGTGTGAAAATGATTGTGAAGGGTGTATATGGGTTGGGAACAGCCTCCTATTGTCATAGCAAAGCCAGAATCTTTCCATACAGAGGTTTGGTTAATGAGATTTTAGAAGCAATTTAAATCCTCAAACTAAAGGAATGATCTAAATGTGGTTTGTGGAATTGATTTCACTGCAACAAGATTAGATTTAGATGTGGTGCATGCTCCTTTTTTTTTTTTTTTCTGGTACAGTAGAAATATTTTTTTTTCTTTTTTATTTGAAAAAAAAATGAAAGGATGTTTCTAAATTTATTTTTATGGATTTTTACTGAAAAAAATCAGATTGAGAAGGATCTGTAATTATTAGAGCTTATGTATATTTACAAAGTATGGTTTTTCCAACAAATACAGCTCACTTCATCACAAAATATAGGAAGTAAAATATAAAAATTAATAAGGTTTGTTCACAGTTTCTTGTAGAACCAATAACTCCAGGCAATAATGTCAGCTCTTCAGATACATTCAGCCTCTATGAAAAAACAAAGATAATCTCTTCACTCTTCCCTTCCTAAGTAACTGTTAGGAGGAGTATGTGCTGCAATATAAATTCCAGCACAGATTTTGGCTTGTGACTACAGTGCTAGGACCAGAAAGTTCCTTGTTGTAACCAACATCCAGGAAGAGGTGAGCTCCTGAGCCCAGGGGCTGAGGGGCCAGCCAGGGATGGATATTGCTGCTGATGAGGCTTGGGTTGGGTGAGCTGCTCTCACAACCTTTGCACACCTTGTGTAGAGCATTTCACCTGTGGTTAGCTCACCATAACTCTGAAAAATTATTTTTATCCTCTTCCTTTACCTTCCAAATCTCCTCCCTTCCCACCATACCTCAAGAGAAAATTAATTAAACTCTTAGTTTTACTATCACACAAACTAGTTTTGTTTCCATACAAAGTGGGTACTTACTCTACAAACTTTATTCTGTTTTTATGCTTTTAACTACAGGTGCCAAATTTAGTTTGGGGCATCAGTTAAGTAGTCAATGAAGGGATGTCAGTGCCTGCATAAGATAATGAAGAGATATAAGCTGAGCAACCAAGTTTTTTCTCACAGATGTACAATTTGTAACAATACCTGTGGCCTTGCTATCAAAGGAACCCTGAATGTTTAAATGAAGTCAAGGAGTCTAGACAACTCCTTCAACCTTACTGAGCACCTGGAATCCACAGCTGGATTTTTAAAAAAAATTATAAACCACTTTTGATTTGAAAACTGTTCGAAACTATCAGACTACAATGGGGAAGTAGCAAAATATGCTTTTATTCTCTCCCAGAAATCAGCATGCATATTGTTGGAAACAGAGCCAGGTGTGACCTCGGGTCTGATCCAGGGCAGATCTTCTTCTGCATGACCCAGTACTATCAGCATTCTCTCACTGGAGATTTGCTAAAGCTGCAGAGGAAAAAAAGGTCATGTGAATTCTGCCTATCCTTGGATTTTCACAGTGTCTAATGTAGCTAAAGTGTCACGAAATCCTACAGTTCTCCATGGGTCTAGAGATTTCTCCAGTCACCATTTGGAGTGGCTCCCTCGGAAGAGCTGTAATTGACTCTGCAACTCACCAGACAAGTATGTGTTAATCCTGCTTTGCCCAAATCCTCAATTATAGTCCAGAATGTTTGATTAGGTCTTTCAGCTTTACTTGTTAGAGCTGTGCAATACTTGTGTTCTGCCTTGTTAGAGGAACACTAATCTCATGAAATGGTTTAAGATCTTATTATTTGTAGCATTTGTTTGCCATCTGTATTAACCTAAAACTATTTGTGTAACCATATCTGAAAATGAGGGATATTAGAATCTTTTTTATATGCAACTTAATATCAGGAAAAGACTTCAGGACTCAGGGAAATGAAATTTTGATCAACCAGTCAAAATAATTTGATGAGTTTCCCTTATTTTACATTCAAAGCACAAAGCATCAGTGGCTTAGAGCTAAGGGAGAATTGATTTCAGTAACAAAAAACAATACATAAAAAAGAGGAAGCTCTTAAGTACCTTGAAGCTGGAAAATACATGGGTTGGGCTCTGTTCTGCTTTACCTTCAAAGAATTAAAAGCGAGTCCTTTCCTACAATTATGAGACTGGAATTGAAAATGCACGTGTGTCACAAGCCCTGCTGTTATGTTCTACAGCCCAGCAGAGTGCTTTGAAGGAAGCTTAGTCTGCTCCTGCCTCTGAAGTGCAGAGTTCCTTGAATAGATACTTCTCTTGAACAAAACATCCCCACAAATTAATACTAGTCACACTCTGTAAGTCGGCTTAGAAAGAGCTTTCAGGGCATTTCCTCATAAGGACCTCAGTGTGTGCTGCCACGATAAGCTCCAGTCCTCTGGGAACTTGCTCTTTCTTTAAGAATACTAAAAATTGAGCCACCTTTTTGTCATTTCAGGTTTTATAGGCAAGCAAGCAGGCAGATTAACTTCGGGATCTGTTTCCTCTCCCTCAAATACCCAGCTTGCTCATGGAAATAGATGTTTGAGGATCAATAACCTGGCAAGTCCTCACTGCCTGATCTGTTGGGAGTAAGAGCATGGCAGAGGCAGGTTCTCAGCCCACACCTGAGACAAAGAAAGAAAAATGGGTGATTTTTTTGTTGTTGGTTTTTTTTTGGGGTTTTTTTTGTTTGTTTGTTTGTTGTTTTTTTTTTTTTTTTTTTTTTAACTTCTTGTAACTGCTGCAATGGCTTAATTCTTCCAACATTGGATGTTGTCTTTTATTAGTGCATTATTAGAACATTAAGAAGCATATTCAGAGAGACTCTCTGCAGCCTCCAAGTGCCTACAGGCAGCAGAGAGGGAGATTACTGCAGGGGGCTGGATTCAACATTCCTAAAGTTAGTCTCTTGCTTCAAATCATCCTGTGGAGAAGCCTTCATTACTTTGGGCCTTAAAGGGAATACAGCAGACTTTCTTCCCAAGGCTAATGTTAACCTTTATGAATATCTTTCTTTGCTTCCCCAGAGAGACATAATTTTAGATCACTGTTTTAAATGGAAGCTGATTTTCTTTGTCTGTGAATGCAATGAATGAAACAACAAAGTACCTTACTGCAGAGTTGTTTTTTTTTTCCATACAGTGTAAATATTTGCTTCCAAGCTGTAGGTTTGTCACTCAGATTTTAGTCTGAAGAAAATATTTGCAACCAAGATAGCAACCCCACATATAAATAAGATTTATAATGGAAATAATAGTCCTTACTCTAACATTATGACCACGTACCTACATAAAAAGTTGCAGCCCTCCTGTTGTATAATCTACTATTGGTCCTGTTATGTGACCTAATTAAAACTCTACCTTGAGGATGTCCTTGTCATGCCTGCCAAAATATTAGGGTAATTTAGGAGTTCCCCAAGGAGGGACCTGTGAAACTGCAGACAGCAATCAAATGCCAGCTTTCACACAAGAGGGCTTACTTAAAAGTTGTGAGAAGCTGATTTTCACAGTGCAGGGTAGGAATTACTCCTTTTTCCATCATGGAAATCAGCTCAGATGCTCTGTCAAGGTTTAATCCCATCCAGCAGCTAAGTCCCACAGAGCCACCCATTCACTCTCCCCTGACAAGATGGGCAAGGGAATTGGAAGGGTGAATGAGATAAAGTCAATTTAACAGGTAAAATAAAGGTCCTGTGTGCCAGCAAAGAAAAACAGGTAGTTCATTCACCACTTTCCATGGGCAGGCAGGTGTTTCAGCCACCCCAAGGAGAGCAGGCTCTGTGCCCTGTGACAACAATTTGGAAGGCAAACACCAATTCTCCAAACATTTCCTCTTCCTTATTCTTCCCCCAGCCCTATATGCTGAACATGATGCCATTTGGTGTGGAATATCCCCTTGGTCAGCTAGGTTCTGTTGTCCCAGCTGTGTCCCCTCTCAGCTTCTTGACCACCCTTCCACACTGTGCAAGGTCTGATCAGCAGTAATAGAAACACCCCTGTGTTAGTAGTGCTGGTTCCAGCACACCCAAAACACAGCCCCATACAGACTGACATGAAGAAAATTAACTCTACCCCATCCCAAACCAGCCCATGCTCCTACAAGGAATTTTTGTTAGCAATTGATTTACATAATGAAGTTAACCATAGAGTCTGTAATAACTGGAATCCCCAGGAACCTGGGCTTACACTTTCCAGAATGAATCAGGAGCTGACTTCTGCTCATGGTATCTGTGCCAGTGAACAGAGGCAGGGCCTAGAGGGGAAAGATGACTGGAACCCTGGGGATGCATCAGAAGTGAGAGTGAAGGAGTCAGGGATGGAGAGAGGCAGCAAATGAGAAGAAGATGACAGAGGAGGGTGGGGACCAAATTAGGAAAACGAGAAAAAAATGACAGTATCCTCAACTCAAGCAAGTTAAGTACCAGATAAATTCCATAATGATGCAAACCACCCACTGCTTCTCTCTGAAGCATCCAGAGTGCTCTGCTTTCCTCAGGTAATCCTCCAAGAAAGCAGGGGAAGCAATGTGTAAATACAAACTTCAGTATGTAACTACTGTTTTAAAATTTGTTAGACAAGCATTTCTCTGCTACCAATAACTTCATCTTGTGCTCAAAAAAATGTTTTATTGGTAAGCCAGTTAAAGCTGTTACCTTGCAAATCAAATAAATAATAATCAGAGGGTACCAGGAGATATGCAGGTCCATGGCCCTGTGCTAGTCAGCTGTGTGCATGCAGTGGCTCAGATGAATACCTGGAAACTGGCCAGCTGTCAACCCTATAATCACTCAAACATCAGGGATGGTGATTTGTGAGTGGGCCCCTAACCCTTTAGTGAGAAAATCAAATTATAATTGCATGCATTCTACAAGAAATGACTGTACTGAGCAGCTGAAGAGCCTACCACTTTCTGAAATACATTTGCAGAAGGTATTTATTGACTCACCTTCAATGCCAATTGAGTTCAGAAATCTGAAGTTTGAAGCACAGGTAGTTAATACAAATGATCAATAGTAAATAGTCTGGCTTGTTTTAAATGTACTCATTTCTCTCCCTTCAGAAAATCTGGAGAGCTGGAAAAAACAAGTTTGTTGTGGGTAACCAGTGAATAGCATGGTGTCCTCAGTGCTCAATACAGAAAAGGTCAGACTACAGTGAGGACTTCTAGGGGAAAGATTTTCAGATTTCCCAGAGCTCACTTGCTGCTTCTTTTTGTCAAAAGGAGTTTAAAATCAGTTTCACACTCCCCCAGGATTCTTTCAGGGAAGAGTAATGTAAAAATTAGGGTGGCAAAAGCAGCTGTACCTTCACTTTGGGGAAAAAAAAATCAAATTATTTGGCTTCCAGTTCTTAAAAAGATACCATGGGATTTTTAAATACTTCAGCTGCTGCATCCTCAAAAGGAGACTGAGTCAATAATTTTAAAAACTTTTTTTTCATATTTACACTAGTAACATTAGTGAAGAGCATAATAGTGGTCACGAAGCCTTATCTGTGCAAATCGCAACATCAAATTCTCATCTAGGCTGCTGCCAGCTAACCCCTGGGATTGCAGCCTGCTGGGTTCCAGTGTGGGTTTTGTTCTTTATTATTTTGATGTGGCATTGCTAATGAGTTGTGAAATGTCTTGTGCTGAGCATTCAGTGCCTTGAGCACACTCCTGCCTTTGGCAGTTGTGGGAGAGGGTTACGGCAGAATTGCATTTTGCCATCTGGATGGTTTCCTTTCCAGAGGCCCTGCAGGGACAGAGGGATTGTAAATCTTTACTTGGCTCTTTCAAAGGGTTAACAAAGGAATTAAAAAGCTTCATTAGCATCGGAGAAGGATGACAGTCAGCCGCTGTGCTTACACACATTGGAGTTTGAGACAATTTTGGCACTAAGGAGTTGAGAGGCTGAGGACAGGTAAAATGCAGCATGTTTTGCAGGCAAAGACAGTTACCTTAATGAGTACATGGACAGTGCTGAAGGATTGGAGCACAGTACAAGATTCTTGATGAAGCCATCTGGACACGGGGGCAGAGAGGACAGATCATTGGAGGAGGAAGGAGCCAGTTTATAACCTTGTGCAGCAGTATTAGAAAGTTGCTAATAAAGAATTTTGCAGCTCTGTTCAGTTTTTGGATTTGAATCCCATTATATAGTTTTTGAAGTGATAGATATTGAAATCCCAATCTTATTTTGGATACTTATAATTCCATGCTCAAGAGCCAGAGAAATTTAAACCATTACTGTGCACACAAACAACATTAAAAGGATGTTATTAAGCTTGTGGAGATGAATAATGTTCTTTAATGCATTTCTGTGCATGTGTGCAATTTACTTGCTGTTTTGTTTCTCAAAACTATTTTCATCTCAGGGATTCATATTGATATTTGCATAGGTCAGCAGCAGACTGGGAATCATTAAAGCAGCAGAATGTGTCACTTTAAGCTAATGAAGTATTTACCACTGCCAGCAGCAATATTGGTGTGAGCCCACAACAGCTTTGCCAGTGCTTTTCATAAGCATTTATTGGACAGCAAAGAAAAGCTGAGACTTGGGATTCTGAACTTCTGGTTCTGTCTCAACAAGGAGTGATACATTCCAGGGGACAGAAGCTTCCCTCATTTCTCCTTTCCCAGCCCACACTTTCTAAACTGTTGTGGTTGATCTTTCCCAGGTCTTAGTCCTGAACCATCTCCTTGGTAATCCACACAAGTGGGGTTCATCTCACTCAATGACATTATATTGGGTTTTTGTGGCCAGATTTTTTGTAGGTGGGGAGGGGGAGGAAATGCAATGCAAATGTCTATGTCTTACCTGGCTTTCTAAGAGCCTCTTATAATCAAGTACAGGACAGTACATGTTTAACCTATTTAAAACATCTATTTTAGGCTGAGAAGTGTTTTGCTTTGCTAGTGTCTTAAAGGACCTACATGATTTAATTGAAATAACTACCAGCTACCCCAATTCCAGAACAAGTGTGCTTTTTCTTCTCTCTTTTCATACTGCATCTTCTCCAAGCAGCAGCTCTTCAATGTTCTCTGTGATTCAATTTCTGATCAGTGATAGCCTGGGATTCAACAAAATCATTTGATTGGTACCTGGTCTTCCTCTTTTTTCTGCCTTTTTTTCTTTGCCCTCATGTGGTTTTCTTTGCACAAGGATGGTGAAGTCCCTTGAGGAGGAGTAGCCCTGTGAGGAGGGGCTGAGGGCACTTGGTCTGTTCAGCCTGGAGAAGAGGAGACTGAGGGGAGACCTCACTGCAGTCACAGCTTCCTCATGAGGGGCAGAGGAGGGGCAGGCACTGATCACTGAGGAAGTGAAATAGTTCAAACAACTTCATATACTGAGGTATGAACCTATTTACTGTTTTGCTTACAGCCAGCTGAAAGGACTCCATGGTAAGGGTGTCCTGCAATGCTCCTGGTGGGGGTTCAGGCAGCCTTAAGGAGATAGAGCAGGATGGGGTGGCCTCACCTCCAGCTCTGTGTGCAGTTTTGGGTGATATGATATNAAGTATGCCTGAAAAAAAAAATTAAGATAAAGAAATCATGTTTTTTTCTCTTTAAGAAACCCAGCCAATTCCATAATCCAAAATAATGTGGATGTGAGGAAGTGAAATAGTTCAGACAACTTCATATACTGAGGTATGAGGAAGTGAAATAGTTCAAACAACTTCATATACTGAGGTATGAACCTATTTACTGTTTTGCTTACAGCCAGCTGAAAGGACTCCATGGTAAGGGTGTCCTGCAATGCTCCTGGTGGGGGTTCAGGCAGCCTTAAGGAGATAGAGCAGGATGGGGTGGCCTCACCTCCAGCTCTGTGTGCAGTTTTGGGTGATATGATATAAAAAAGATATTTAGTCCTTAGAGAGTATCCAGAGGAGGGCAACGAGGATGGTGAAGGGCCTTGAGGGGAAGCTGTGTGAGGAGGGCTGAGGTCCCTTGGTGTGTTCAGCCTGGAGGAGACTGAGGGGAGACCTCACTGCAGTTACAGCTTCCTCATGAGGGGCAGAGGAGGGGCAGGCACTGATCTCTGCTCTGTGGTGACAGTGACAGGACCCGAGGGAATGGCCTGAAGCTGTGTCAGGGGAGGTTTAGGTTGGGTATCAGGAAAAGGTTCTTCCCCAGAGGGTGGCTGGGCACTGGAGCAGGCTCCCCAGGGCAGTGGTCACATCACTGCCCAACACATCTTGACTTTGCCTACATTGCTGAATAAAAGAGGAACAGGGACTGATTTCTGGCTCCCAAGGTCCAAGTAGCATGAGCAGGCTTGTGGCCACAAGATCAGATCCCACTAGAGCAGATAGTTTGAGTCTTTGACCTGTCCTGAGGCCCCACATCTCGTGTGAGACTCATGTGGTCCTAAACCAAAGGGATTATTTTGTGTGTGGCTCTTTGCAGGCCAAAGGCTTGGAAGGAATTGGTCTCCACTGCAGCTCTTTGGAGTGTTCTCTTTATAACATGTAAAGGAGGGCATGAATTGCACGCTGTATAGCATGACAAAAGGATATATAGGTGTATTTAAGGACACAAAGCCTGGAGACATGTTAGAAGACTTTTTTTTAGGTGAACAAGACCAAACTGGAATCATCTGCTCAACAGTATATTTCTGTACCAGTTCTGGGAATGAACAGTCTATCAAATTTTATATCATGTTTTGGGTGGTCAGTTTGGAGGATTGGAATGCAGTACTCAGCCTTCCTCCTCTTGTTTAATTTAGAAATATAGACATACCCACAGAAACCTCAAATTCTTTCTATATGTGCTAGTTCAAGCATAAGAAACTGTGTAGTTATTTAAGCATAAAACTGAGAATTTACTAATTTGTTCTACTACTTGAATCAACATTAACTTTCCAATCATGGAGTAGCAAAGCTATAAGAGTCTCCATTAGTCATGTATGGGGAATTATATTTTTATATAGTTATGTCTATATTAATATTTGCATTAAAAAATTCTATCTAAGCACATACCAGATGTACAAAACAGCACCATCCATCCTCTGCCAAGTGTGAAAACCAAAAGCATAGGAACACCAGTTCTTCTTAAAAGTCAGAATTTTTAGAAAAAAAATTAAACGCAGACCAGCATTTTTCTGTAGCTTCAATAAAAAGAATAATTAAAATAAAGCAGCTTAGAAAGTGGCTCTGCTGGGCCAATCCCTGCCCAGTGCTCTCCAGCATTGCCCAGGATTCCTAGAGCAGCAAGTGCCTTTAGCAGAAAACAGTAGCTCAGTGCTCAGTAGGTGAGAGCACAGTACTGATAAACATAAATCTGCACCAGGTGTCTGGGGAAAAAATACACAACTCTTGCTAAGTCAAAAAATACTTTGGTTGTTTTTCTCCCAAAGAAGGAAAACACTGGAGGTGCTGGTATATTGAAACTAAACTGTGATCCAGTTCCCTAAATTGAGCCCAGTAGCCTCTAATTGTCTCAGTTCAGTCAGATCAAGTACTGGAATGTCATTGCTTGTAACACTGGAATTATATGTCTGTCTGTAGCAGTTGCCAGTGCTTTGAAATGCAGAGTCTTTTTATGCAAAAAGAATAAAAGAGGAACATTTTGCTGGAAAACTCTCTCAATATCTTCCCCAAATTTCAAGCAAAAGTGCTAAAAAAAAGTCTACTCTATGCTCCCAAGGATAATTTTTCAGACAGAATTTTTTTTTTTTACATTTTTTTTTCAGAGCTTTTGGAATGTATGTTTTAAAGTTTAGCACATTGCATTAATAAATCATAACCCTGTGAAAACAAATTATGAGGCATAGTTATACATCAAAAAGATAAATCAGAACTTAATGGCCAGGATAGAAGATATTTTCTAATCAGTCAACTAGAGACCTAATTAATGGTATAATTTGTAAACCAACCAAAGAAATACATCCATGTTCTTAGCTGGAATGCATAAATCTGATGGCAAAGTTAACACTTATAATTTGGATCATTTTGTCTAATGTTTATAAATCAGTCTGTTAAATAAGATTTGAGCAAGATCTATAAATTAACACACTAAATTAAAAGTGTGTGGTTTCTGATGATAAATAAGGATTTACAAGTGTTGGAGGTAACCAAACAAACAACAAATTTACATTCCTCGATTAGATGATAGTTTACCATTATAAATCAAAGCTGTAAATAATATTTATCTCCTCAGATGTTCATGTTTCAGAGAGCCCATCCTAAAGAAAAAGAGAAAAGCGTTGAATTTGAATTGTCTCCTCTTTAGCATACAAATAGAGTACATAGTAAAGACTGAGGGAAGTATGACTAGATTCTCCTATTTAAATGGCCACAATACCAGCTTTTGTTCTGCTTTCTCTGCAAGCTTTGAAGCCAGAGATATACTGGTATATGACTTGCTGTAAGACTGTGGTTCTTACTATTAAGCATATCTGCAAGTAGGAGAATGTTTTTCTCCAAAAAATGAACATGACCTGACAAGACAGAAGAGTATCAGACTTCCCTCTGTGGATTTTCATCCGTCCCCTCCCCTGCTCTGAGTGTCTGTGCAAACAATGGAAAGCTGAATACATCTCATGCCAGAAGGCAGCAGGTTACTAAAATACCCATGACATATTTATGCAAGAAACATGCTGTAGAACATATGGGCCTTGGGAGCCTTTCCCACCTTCTGTCTCTGTGTATTTTTTTCAGCCGTGAGAAGGCCTGATGAAGAGATTTATTTAATTGGGAAAATGAATTTTAGGCCAGAATGAGAAAACAAAGCAATCAAAACAGGTGACTGTAGACATGGGCTGGAACTTCAAAGCACTTTAGTAGTTCTAGTAAAATAAATTTTGCAAACTCCAAGTCAATTGCCTAAACACAATCCTGGGTTAACAGGTGGAGAAACCTCAACCTTAGGGAGGCTGAAAACAAATCATTCATCAAGAGCCACCAATTTTGAGTGATTGACTGGACAAATACATGCTGGGCTCCAAGCTGAAAACAGGAACATAACAGCAACATAAATCAATGGTTTCTTTTGAAAATGAGGTCATGGATTGGGGAAGGCTGGAAACGCAGCTATGTCAGCACTAGAGCTCACTCACTTCTGTCTTGCTGCTTAAACCATACTCCTTTCTGAAGACTTTGTCTCAAAACCTCCACTATTCATGAGAGCTTTAAGAATGTAAAGAATCCCAGAATGGGCCAGGTTGGAAAGGACCACAAGAGGTCATCTGGTCCAGCCTCCCTGCTCAAGCAGGGTTACTCTAGAACAAATGGCACAGGATTGTGTCCAGACAGTTCTTGGCTATCTCCAGTGAGGGAGACTCCACACCCTCTCTGGGCAGTCTGTCCCAGTGCTTGGTCACTGCACAGTGAAGAATTTCTTCCTCATGTTAAGGTGGAACTTCCTGGCCATCAGTTCCTGCCTGTTCCTCCTGTCCCATTGCTGGGCCCCATGGAGCAGAGCCTGCTCCATCCCCTGACCCTCCCTGCAGGCACTGACAGACAGGGATGAGGGCCCCTTTCAGATACCTCAAGGCTGAACAGGCCCAGCTCCTTCAGCCTTCCCTCAGTGAGATGCTCCAGTCCCTCCATCATCTTTGTCATCTTCCATTGGACCTGCTCCAGGAGCTCCATGTCTCTCCTGTCCTGAGGAGCTCAGATTTGGACACAGCACTCCAGGTGATCCCCAGCAGGGCTGAGCAGAGTGGCAGCATCCCCTCCCTGACCTGCTGGCAGTGCTCTTCCTAATGCACCCCAGGATCCCATGGACCCTCTTGGCCACAGGGACACGGTTCTGGTTCAGGGGCAGCTCACTGTCCACCAGGACCCCCAGGTCCTTCTCCCCAGAGCTGCTTCCCAGCAGTTCAGTCCCAGCCCATCCTGGTGACTGGGGTGGTTCTTCCCCAGTGCAGGATCCTGCATTTGCCCTTGCTGGATTTTGGGAGGTTCTCTGTCCATCTCTCCATCTTGTCAAGGTTCATCCCAAGGGCTGCAGGGCTCTCTGGGGTATTGGCCCCTCCTCCCAGCCTTGTGTCACCAGAGAACTCGCTGAGGAGGCTCTGCCCTCAGCCAGGTCATTGATGAGTAAGTTATTGTCTCGGTTTGGGAAGACAGGTGTCTGCTAAGGAAGGACAGAGCCTCCCCTGGAATAGAGAATGTAAACCCCCTCCCTCCGAATTGCTATAAAATTTAAATCAAGGGGCTCTCAGGCAGAAAATATGGGAGCAGGGATAACAGTCCTTTACTAGGGAAGCAAAAAATATAAAAATATAAAACAAACAAATGCAGTAGATTAAAACAACACAGACAGAGTCAGAACTCCACCTGACACCCGGTTGGTCAGGGTCTAGTCTCAGTCCAATTGGAATTGTGGCTGCAGTCTTCCTGGACTCAGTCCTCAGGTGTGGTTCTGTTGGAGCAGAAAGAATCCTGTCGAAGGAAAGTGAGGATCTTCCTCTGCTGATCCAGTTGGAGAGGGGTACTTCTCTTTCTGAGCGAAACCCAGCAAGAGCTGTCCTGTCTCTCCAGACTCCCAGCTATATCTGTGTAGGAATGCTTGGCTCCTCCCTCTGGGCAGAGCATCTCACAATGGGATGTTAAAGTTCTTACCAGTCATGCATTGACATTCAATAGCCTGTTATCAGCAGAGGTCTCCCTGGAGGGAGGAGTGGTTGTGGAAGAGATAAGGAAAACTGCCCACCTAACAGAAGACAACTGCCATACAGATGGTAAATAGAATAGTCTTGATTTCACAATCCATGACAGTTATGTAGTGCTGGGCCCAGTATGACATCTTGGGGGACCCCACAGGTGGCAGGCCTCCAACTGGACCCTGTGCCACTGACTACCAGCCTCTGGGATCTGCAATGCAGTACTTTCATACTTCATAGTCCACAGAAGGAGGAAGAACTTTACTGCAAATTAGTCTAAAAAATATAGAAGCACTATAAAAATTTATATATAAGCACCCACTTATATACCCAGCTTGGGATGGGTTTCTGTTACACAGAGAATCTAATACCAGCAGGTAAATATCTGAGCAGAGTTAGTAAGAAGTGCAACAGTAGCAAAATTAAAGGTTCAATTTCTGTCAAATTTTTGCTTCTTTTACTCCTTTGCTATATCCTAACCGTCTCCAGGGTCTCCATCTCCTAAGCTAGGATTTGCTATTTGTCTTTAATGGGGTAGAGTATAAAATGCCAACCCTGATTATTAACCAGGTTTCCTAGATGTCAGTCCTACAATATCACTCTCATGTATCAGTCAGCTCATTTGAGGTTTGCATGAGCACAGTTAGCATAAGACAAATTGCCCTAATCATTGAAAGTAGTTTCAGTAAGTAATTTTGAACTCAAACTTTAACAGTTTGCTGGACTCTTGGGAACAGAGCCTTGGGGGAAAAAAAAAAAAAAAAGACTGTACATATACAGAGAATTATCCACTAGAAACAGAAAATAGTTGAATATATTTCATTTTAACAATGTTATTTATTTTTATTTTATTATATATATGTTAATATTCTATATTATTATTATTTAAATTGTAGTAAATAAGATTATACATAGATGGATGTTTTTTCTTTCCTCTTTGAAGCTGATTGTGTTACTATCAGTTTTTGTATTTCACCTATGAAACTGGATAGTACCCTTAAATTAAAGATTTCTGGGCAGCCATGGGTGAAGAACCACACTGGAATAGTTACCATTTACATTTATGTAATCAGCACACATGGATAAGTGTCCCTGCTCAGGCAGCAGGAGATGTGCTGTCTACAAGCACGCTGGCCTCACTTTACTGGGAGAGCCATGCATCCCTAATTTAGCTAATTAGGGAGCAAAAAGATGGGAGCTTTATATTTCCTACTTCTCTCCGTGAGGGGGGCAGCCAAGGTGACTGCTGGTGTATATTGGTGCTGTTAAGTCTGTAGTGATGTGTCAGCATCTGAACCTTACAAAACTTCCCCAATTCTGGTAGTCAAAATGAAAGGACAGCTTTTTGGAGGAATATGTGATCTCTCTCTTTCTGGATCCCCTGTGGAAGGGTCAAAAATAAAAAGGGAAGTGGAGGAAATTAATAACCCCATAGCTGACGCTGTACAGTTCAACATTTCAAGCAAAATATGTTAAAAAAAAAAAATATATATATATATATATAAAGCAGGAGGATTGAGGAGAAGAGGATAGTGAATTTTATTTCTAACAATCTGCAAATTGTTGCCAGATTGACATTTGGGTAAATGTTATCTGACAAAACAGGTTGTTTGATGCACTTGGGATGGACCTCTAGTTTAGTCCTTCTCCAGCAGAGACTGCTAAAATACTCTGATAGGTACTATTCAAAAATGGGAGCTAATACTGCAATGGCAGCACAACTCAAATCCCTGAAGTCAGACCGTGAATCTTACAACATCATATGCAAATTGCTAAAACAATAATCATGAGACTTTTGATGCAAGTAAGGTGCTACTGCATTCAAGGTAGAACCTTCAGCTTCCTCTGTAGGGTCACAGTATTGCTGCTTCAGTGAGCAGTGAAATGTTGTGCCCAGCATGTTTTGCTACAGAAGTGACATAGTGATTTCCCTTTATTCTCTGGTTTCTGCAATGGAGAAGATGATGTGGCCAAGCTCACGAGGAGCAAATCTCCATCACCAGCTTGAGGTAGTACCACTGACTTCCATCAGGACAATATGACCTGAGTAGAGATACCTGCTTAAAATCCATGTCACATTTGAGGCACACATTGCCTCCAGACCCAGGGGTTCAAATCGCCCCAGGTGTGGCTGAGAGTCACTCCCACTCCCTCCTCAGCTCTCAAGGCCAGGAGCAGTGCTGGTCTACACTGTCACATCCCATTAAGTCATTTCACATATGATGTGATGCAAGCTGACATAACATGTTTGGAGGGCTGAGAGAATGTTATCTCTGTGTCCACAGGCGCTGAACACCAGCTACTAAGCCTAAGCACGAAGGCAGCGATTCGGGGAATCAGTGAATAGGGCTTTTCTTTTCTTTTGGGGGATTACATTAAGGCATAGTCATGAATCATTTTTCACTTACTTTACATAAGTCATACTAGGAGTCTTAAAATTCAGATTTTATGGCTTTTGATATATATTTTTGCACCTTATAAGAGTCAGCAGTCCTGCAGAGAACTTGAGCAAACCCCAGGACTCCAATGCCGGTACAGACGTCTGGGTTTGAAAAAACTCCTTCCAGCACTAGATTTATGAAATCTGGAGGTGGTGGATTTCTAATTTGTATTGTTTATTTATGTTAGAAACTGGTTTAGATTTATCCAGTAGAGACCCATAAACAGGTATAGACCTATTTGTACAATGAGTGAGGAGGATGCAAGGGTCTGAGTGGTGACCTACCAAAATTAATAAATGTAGATTTTGTTTCCCTCTTTACCTGTCACTGAGAATATGGTACCTATCACCCAGTTTTTCTCTCTGGACTACAAATAGTGAAAAAATATCATAAAACAAGATCAGTAGATGCCTACTATTTCTAATAGTAGACATCTACTGATAATATGACTCTCAGTCATATTTTCTCTGCTTTGATTTAATTTTCAGTATAAATAAACTTCAAAATAAAAGATAATTTGATTTTCAATTAATCCAACTTTTTTCTTTTCCGAAAATGACAAATCAATGTACTTTGACAGCTCTGGCATTTTTACCAAATGTAAATTTGATTAAATCATCCCTGCCAACCGATGTATTCTAATCAAGAAGACGAAAACCAAAAGCAAAGTTCCTGGTCAAGTTAACATAATAAATAGTTGGTGATTATTTATTTGTCTCCAATGAAGGCAGTTAGCATTACTGACTGTTGAACATATGCTGCACTTGAAATTTAGTTGCTTAAATACATTTGCACTGAAACCCTACACGGAGACTGGAATAGGAATAACTGCATCACCTTCCCACCCTCATCCTCCCAATTTTTTTCCCCTGGTAGATAGGCACATAAAGAGCAGCTTCCAGCATGGCAATTCCTATGTCTAATCCTGTTTGGGGTGGCTCTGTCTCTGGTCTAGCTAAATCCCACGTGGGACACAGGTGTCAGCTGGAGCTGGGGGCAGCTCTGTCTGGGTATCCCTACCTGGAGCTCCTCCAGCAGCCCAGGAGAAGACAGGGAGATGGGGGAGAGGGGCTGGATGGGGCTTGGCCACCCTCATGGGTGTGTCCCTCCTCAGGGCTCAGTGGCATCACACAGCTGTTGGGGGGGATGTCCCACTCTGTTCACCCTGCACTGTCTGAGCCTCTGCCTCAGAGCTGGTCACAGAACCCTAATTCCTCCTGCAACCTCTCTTTGCAATGGGTCTAGAGGTTTCCAAATCACCTGCAGACAAGCTGTGCAGGGTGAGAAGCGAGCAGGCAGCCTCTGAGCTGGGGGTGCCACGGTGGGAGCTGATCCCTTCTTTAGCACAGAGAGCAGAGCTGTGGCTGCAGCGCTGTGAAACCATGGAGTGCCACCAGCACCACGCCCAGCCTCCCAGACACTTGCTGTTTGTGAAGGTGCTCGCTCAGGTGTGAATTCTGAGGTTGGGAGAGCCAGGCAGGATCCCTGTTTGATTCCCTTCTCGCCCTCCCTGTGTGGTACCCAGGTCTGTTCTGCTCCCAGCAGTGCGTACGTGCTGAGAGCATCCCTGACTGGGAGTGAGATGTCTCAGCCTGGAGCATCCAGAGCTCACAGGATGTTCTGTTTGCTATTTGCCATTACATGATGCCTGGCTCTTTGATCAGTCGTTGTCACAAGCTCCCATGTGAATCTTCTTGAATGAGCAAGTGAGTGTACGTGCCTCGAGACAGCAGGTTTTGGGGAAGGCTGCAATTCCAGCTGACTCAGACCAATTTTACTGTCACCTTTTATCAAAGGCAGAAATCAAAACTTATGAAGGAAACATGAGTAAGCTATGCTATGCTGGAAGTGTTATTTTTAAATACATAGGCATATTTACTAAATGTAGAAATACAGATATACCTACAGGTCTGCTTATCATAACACATATGCAGGTAATATGTTATTTTTCTAACTAGTCAGTTCAATTCACAATTTACAGATACTTATATATTCATTAGGCCGTAAATTTAACAGGTTAACTGGAAGAGAACAATTATTCTAATTTCATCTAATCGTGAATGCCTCCTGGTTACTCATCTAGTGACAGGAAAGGAATTGCATTATTTTCTTTTAAAGATGAGGGATTCAATGTTCTCTGACAAAACATGGCTTGTATTGTCACACTGAAACCATCATTACTAGGTATTTTTCGAGCCTGCATTTCCACAACTGACAGCTCTGAGACAACTGTGTAAACAGCATCATAAATAACAGCCCCAGTAAGGGCATATACACTGTGCTATCACTACCCCTCATTAGTGGAGTATTTACATTTTATGAATAAGTAGCAAAAAATAATTTTAACTGTTGACTGAAGTCTTAGTAATTTTTAAAAGGGCCAAGATTTCATCATGTCCATGAGAGCCAGCTGCACATGTTTTGCACTTCCCTAATGCCTCCTCTGTTTTCTGAGTGGTTAAAAAGACAGAGGGAAGAAACAAATTCTCCTGTACTGAGCTCCCTACATCTGCCTGGCTGAAAAACTACACTGATAGATGGTGAAATACAGTTCTCATAATATTTTTAACACAGAAGGCAGGAGATGCAATAGCTTTTTGATTACACTTTAACCTAACGTAAAGGCAAAATGCTTCAGCACATAACTGAAGCAGTACAAGGGAAAAAAATTCAAATCCCACACCCCCTGGATAATTAGTAACCTACCCAGCCCTGTACTCTTTCTAAATGTTGCATTAAATAACTACATGGAGTTCTGATTAACCATTAGATTGCTGACAATGTTTATCTCCCTTTGATTGGCATTGGACAGATTTTTCTCTTGGGAAAAAAATGCTTCACATAGATTTTTGTAATTTGTCTCTGCTATTGTAATTTTCTGCTATTGTAATTTTCTGCAATTATTCTAAAGTCCATTACTTCAAACTGATTTTGCTACCTGAAAGAATATGACCTCACAGTGTGTCTAATGGTATTTTGATAGCAGGAAACCATAAAAATTAGAAATACAAGTAGTCAACTTTACACTGTAAAGGAAGTTAAACAAATCCCACCTTTTGTGTCTGGGAAAACAATCAATTTGCCATGGGAGCTGCTCCAGAAATATCACTGTTGGTTTTGGTTTGTTGTTTTTGGGGGTGTTTTAATATGTTATTGATTTTTTTCAACAGTTGAGTATGGTTTATAATAGCAATAATCTGCATGAAGCCAGCCATTACACAGGATAACACCAAGTTTATAGAACATTAACTTTTGCCTTTAGTAGCTAACTGAGAAGTTAGCTTGAAAGGTGGGGGTTAGTTTTTGTTCGTTTTGTTGTCAGTAATAAGTGATATTAAGGTGAACATTACTTGCATATTTCCAGGTGTTTTTGGAGTGGGGGGAAAATATAAAAGATCATCTGTCACTTTATGGTTTTCTAAGACTTTAGCTGGCCAGTAGTTTTGGAACTGGATCACATAAAGGCTGCATGTCATCTACTTATTTAAGTATGTGTTCACTTCCTATTGGAGTTGCATGGACTGAAAATTAAACATGAATTTAAGGGTTTTGGCTGAATTAGTGTGTTTAAAAGAGCTTTGTTTCCTAAATGAGATGTGGCAAGGGCTTATTTGCATGTATTCTAACTCAAAATATTGGAGGCTGGTCTTCATGTTTTCCCCTAAAGCAAGTAGAATACTGGCCAATTTATCATGTGCATTAGATGTGAAGAATCCTGGGTTGTATTCAATTCTGGTATTATTAAGAAGCCTTAAGATAAGAATATTAAAACTATGAAATACACAAATTATTACAAAAGCATATTTCAATTGTACCTCACTGCAGGGTGTAGCTGTCATCTTCTCATGCTCTGATATCTGCCCTGCAGCACTATTTACTGGCTCCATCTCTTTTTTGCTGCTTTTTATTTTTTACCTTTTTTAATAAGCATATTGCTTTCTAACACACTTAGCATGCAAGTTTAGGGAGAAGATCATGTTAGTTATTGTTGGTTGTAGCTAATTTATTATTATTCATCTTGTGGAAAGTGAAAGTCAAGAGTTTTTAATCCTGTAACCACAAAACTATTTATGCCATGGTGTTGTCTCTTGTATTGCATCCTAATCTATTTCCGCAAGGGTTTGAAGTGTTCCAGAATAATTTTGTTGGATTACCTTCCTACTGGTTGTATCATTTTAGTATATATGTACTGGAGTTAATATTGTTGAGGAAAAAAATCCAGTAATTATAGCAAAACATAGTAAAATCCCATATTCCTTGTTTTGTTTAAAATATGTTCAAGTTGACAGACAGTTACTTACAAGTACAGACTATGAAAATGTCCAGGCTGGGATATGCTCTGATCCATAAATATGAAATACTGCAATAGTAATAAAGATAATTTGCAATAGTTTGTTTCTGTTCTTCACTCTGGTTCAGGCCTCTAAGCTCATTTGTCTTTAATCAGCACCTGTAAAACCTAGTTTTAAGGGAGTCATTATTCATAGAGAAAGCTTTTCTTTTTTGTAAAAGCCTGGGAATTGAAACAGCAGCCATGCAGCTCTCAGCATGTACAAAACTGAAATATATTCTGTGTTTCTTGGTGAAGTACTGGGTTTGTGGGGGTGTTTCTTTTTTTTTTTTTTTTTTTCAATTATTATTTTTTCTTGCTGTNCATGAATGCATGATATGCACAAAAGGTACTACTCTTGAAGGATATATTGCTGAAAGAACTCTGAAAGCCAAGGGGCAGTAAGCATTTAGACTCTGTCTATCAAGTCTGATATTTTGACCACTGTAAATTGTAGTCTTCTACTTTTGGCACTGTTTTTGGTAATTTTTTAGAATTAATTCAGTGGATTTAGCATTCAAATAACAACTTCAAGGTAGGTAAAATCTAAGCTCTAATGGATTACATATTGGTTGTTAAATAGTTTATTATGACATCTCAAAAGCAATGTTTAAATGAACTTTGTGGAGCTATTAATTACTTTCTGTAGTTATTACTATTAATATTATTTCTCTAAGCCTTAGAATTAAAAATGTAAATAAGATATTAAGCTGTCTGAGTATTTAAAAGGTTTAAGGGAAAAAAGCTTATTAGGCTGTTTAGTGTTTAAGTGACCTCCAAAGGACAGATAACAGAGTAGACCAGCAAATTCAGATATTCACTGCAAAATAAATTAACTTGTTATTATCACATATTAACACATTATAAATCCCTCACTCTGCCAAATTTTGATTACATGTCTGGAAGCTGTAAAAAATTAATTTATCCATATTTTTATTACAATGCAAATATATCTACACAGAAGCAGGGGGATTTGTTGGTGGGTGGATACCTTGACTTCTTTTAGACTGCAGAGTAAAAGCACAATGAGAAAAATGGGAGAGACAGCACTGCAGAAGCTATGGATTTGGAAATAGCAGAATGCATTAAGAAAAGACAGCTAAATCTATAATGGCAAGCTTTGGTTAGGTCCACGTTACATTTGATTTTGTTGCCAGCTTAGTATATTTTCCATACTGAATATACTTTTAAAATCTGTAGTTTTATTCATAAATTAAGAGCTATCATCTTCCTTATAAACTGAAGCCATTCCTCCTGCAATGGCTGCACTTCAGAAGCACCCCATCCCAAAACTGGAGGGAAGCATGGCACTGCCCAGCTAGATTAAAGCAGATTAAAATACATGTCTATCAAGCAGAAAAACATTTGGAAATAAATTTCAGGGTAGTTCAGTACCACCTGATGAAAGACCATGTATGAAATTCCAGCCAGTGACAGTGACCATCCAGTGAGGACACTGGCACTGGCTCCTGGTGCTCCCACCAGGAATGTGCCACCTGGCTGTGGGCTGGGGCCTTGGGTGTCCTCAGCACGCTCCCACCTCTCTGCAAAGGCACCATGAAGGTCCCTTGGCACAACCCTGATGTGGGGTGTGGGCTAGTGGCCTTT
Source organism: Urocynchramus pylzowi (assembly GCA_013397555.1). NCBI lineage: Eukaryota > Metazoa > Chordata > Aves > Passeriformes > Fringillidae > Urocynchramus > Urocynchramus pylzowi. Next base: position 1,515,886 of record VZRH01002606.1, read on the forward strand.
TCAGCCCTCAAGGGGAGGAATGGTCATGTTGAGAGGGCATTGTGCAAAAGCTCACAGCTCTGCAGGGACTAGAATTCCTTGCCAGATAGCCAGTTCTTTCCATTTCACAAGCACTGGAATCTGTCTACAGAAGCTGTTATAGTCCTGTGGATGAATGCTTTGCTCACTTTAACTGAAAATTGTAATAAACCTCTGGTTTTGAAAACCTCTTGCCTCTGCTTTTAAGCAGAAAGATGAGAGCCTAGCTTCGGATTCGTAATCTGAATGGGAAAGATTAAGAGATTTCAGATATTACTCAGCTTTTCAATTTGCAAATCCATTCTTATTCTATATACAAATATACAATTATATTATAAGTTATTAAATTGTGATTTTAAAAAGCTCTGGAATGTTTATTAATTGCAGCACTTGCAGCATTTGAATTATTTTCATCTGTCAGTATATTAAGAGAGAAGGAAACATTCAGAGGAAAAATGGAAATATTTTTCTGGGAATTATCTGAAATGTGTTGAGAAAATAGAATGCAATCTGAAAACAGAGAAGACCAGGGTTGAAGTAAATTCCCTGACAAAGACCTAAAGAACTCTGAGGGAATATGGTTATCTTTCATAAAGCAAAATATAGCCTCTTATTGAATTTGATGCATAGTATAAAACCTAGCAGATTCCTCTAGTGCCTGGATGATTGCTGTTCTCAGCAGCCACAAGAGAGACAGGTCTTTGTCTCTTGATCTTGTTAAGTACACTCCAGGTTTTGCTCAGTCCTTGAGAAAGGAAATGTTTTAGACTGCTCTGAAGTGATTGTCTTATTGCCAGCAAAGAAAGTTGTTTACCTGGGGATTATATTTTATGCAATCAAATAAGGACATGGCACAAGATACAAAAAATGTTGGAGACTTGGAGTTAAAATCTGATCATGCAAATAAATTGAGGCAGGTGGAGAATTATGTGCAGAGTGTTTCACATTTGGAAGACCCAGGTTTAGCTATGAATTTCTTCCATCTCTGTTTTTTTGGTTTTGTTTTGTTTTGTTTTGTTTTTTGTCAAACAGGATTTTAAAACTCTTTTCATGTACTTCTTTGGTGCATTAATAACAACAAGTCAACATCAACCATCTGTTGCACATTAAGAATTTTCATTTTAATGAATGCAATGATGCCCTGTTTAATGGTCTTTTTGACTTCATTGCCAATATCAGCAGGATGAGCTTGATAATTGACAAGGGCATGTAATTGATTGTCACAGGTGCAAATGTACCACTTATTACTGTGTACACTGAGAAAAGAGTCTCCAGAGATGGTGGGGTTTGAGCTCTAAAAATGTAAATCATTTCAGCTTTAAGGGATGAAATTTGGACTTTGAGGCACAGTCAAGGGCTGGCTGAAGGAAGGAAAAAAGGGTCCATTGAAGAAAGTGAAATCTAGCTATAAATTTCTGGCAAAATACCTTTTCTGCAGACCCAGTTTTCAGCAGCAGCTTTGACAAAGGACAGTGAGCAGCAATGGAAACTCAAGAGCAGAGCAGGTGCTTCCAAGAAAGTGTCAGTGCTGTCATCCAAAAGCAGTACCCAGGATCTTGTGTCTGATGACAGCTGAAAAGGCAGTATGGGAAAAAAAAAGTCTTGTCAGCAGTGGAATTGCTTTTAAACATGATGTTTGGCTTGTTCCACAAGGACAAAGGGGAAATATGCATCATTGCTCATACCCCAAGCTGAACAGAAATGGGAAATTCTGGTACTTTTTGAAAGGAAAGTGCAGGCTTTCAACTCCAGTACAGCAAAACAAAAGAATAGCTGTGCTTTTTTTTTTCTCACCTTCACAAATGAAAACTTGAAAGAGCAATAAAGTAGTTTTCTTAGAAATAAACTGGCACAATTTTTTGCACCCACCCCTATTAAGATAGCTCTTTAATCTAAGAGTCAGACACGTGCTAAGCACTTTCATGCTCAATACTCTTCAAAATTTTCACCACAGACGGTTCACCTGTGGAAAATATTTCTCATCACTACTTGAAATTTCCCCTCACATAGCAAGGCAGCATCTTCATAGTGGAATTCAGGAGCTACAAATTACAAGGGAAGACAGGAAATGTCCAAAGATGCCAAGGCAGCATTTGTTCTGAAGTTGGGAATAAGATATATGACCTTCCTGTCATCTCCAGGAATGATAGATAAGTGAAGTGGGCTAATGGAGCAACACAAAAGTGCAGTGTGAGCTATTCATCCAGAAAAATGTTATCTGCATTTTAATGTTATGGGTGGTAGCCACCTTTGAAGCTGGTTTTAGAAAATAAGTTTTTGAAGTTTTGCTTCTTCACTGTAATGGATGCCTATGCAATAGGGTCAGACCTGTTACAGTATTGGGTAGTGACACTTCCATGAAGTTGGGCCATCACAGCTTGCAGGTTTCTCTGAGCTTTTGCTTTTCCTAGAGTTTTTGTGACATTCTCTGGGCAATTATATATGCACAATAGGTTCCTTACTGGGAGCCTGCTTCCCAGTTTAGCAGGTTTTGCTTTTGGTAAACATGCCATTTTTACTCTTCTTCATCCCCCATTAGCTTAACAACAGGGAAAAAGCTGCTCCAAATAGAATCCTGCAGCACACCCTGAATGTCATTATTAGTCTGGAAGTTCATTTGTCAACTGAGTATTTCAGCTGAAATAATACATTTTCCTCTCTTGAATACTTTGAAACAGACTCTTTATCTTAACATTTCCCACAAGACTGCAACCACCTTGACACATTATGGTCAAAGACTTGGCTAGTTTGACCCTGCCTTGCTGAAGTTGTGGAAAGTGAACCTTAGGTTGGCATTAAAAGTCTGCAGGAAGCTCACAGAGCAATGAACACAGCAGCCCTCCTGGATCATTAACAAGCCACATATGAACTACCTTCCATTTCCATCCCTGCTGTGGTAAATGTCACCACCCAGACTGCAACTCCTTGTGCTGGGACATGGACATGAATGGGGGCCTGTGGGGCATTCCCAGGTGCCTGGGCCAAGGGACTTTTGTCTGTGCTAAGTGTAAGTGTAGGAGGGCCCCAGGGCTGTGCATAACTCTCAGCAGTCACAGAGCTCAGGCACAGCCCCTTCAGACCATTGCCCTTTGCAGCTCTGAGAGTTTCTGTCCTGCTTACATGAGGTTCTGCTCTGGTCTGCAGAAGTTCTTACAATTTGTTGGTGTCCTGTACTTTAAATGGACATCCAATTAATTGTTTTTCTTGGGGCATCTTTTGTGGCTGAAGCCTGTGAATTTGTTTTTCTGTATTTATCACCTCATTGATTTATTTATATATATTTATTAATCTTAATCTGCATAATAATTTTAGAAAAAGTATTTCCTTCCCTACTGGAAATGGCCTCCAACAAAAACTTTTATCTAAGAATTTTGTGAAGAGTGGAGAAAGGAAAAATTCTTTTTTTTTGAATTGTAAAATGTCATAAGTGGCCTCATTTTTATAAAAGCTGTCAAAGTTTTGTGAATCATGAAGAAATTAGTAAGACTGCAACCTGTTTGTAGATGCCTTGTGTGGATCATTGCATACATTATGTTCAATGGCAAATTTTACCACTGCTAGCTCAATCAACACAAGAATTTTATTTCTGAAAGCTAAGACAACTTGGACATATTTTCCAAATTTCTTTCCAACATGTTGGAAGCAAAGCAAACTACTGTGTTTACTGAAGAGGACAGCTTTCCTGTGCAAGTTTATTTTTATTCCTCTTACCCAGTCACAGTGAAAGATCCTATAATTATCAACTATCTTTTAGTGGTGATTTACTTGGCAAAGATTGATTAGCACAATCACTCACTCTAAAGCAATTTTCATCACCAAATATTAGATGGTTTCTTCTCCTGCTTGATTAGCAGTCCTGCTGCAGGTTACACTGTAGATGTAATTCTATAAACATGGCTTGCAAAGTGTTGATATATGAAAAATCCTCATCTAAATATAGAAATTCTTAAATATTTATGGGTACTAATTGTATGCATGTACATGTGTAGACATGACGGTGTTTCTGCATATATGCATATGAAAAAAATCTGAAAATGTTGATTCTATTCTAAATATGGAGCTAAAGATTTCTATTCAGAGATTAATCTTCCATATGTGTATATGAATAGTATTTTTGTTTGATCTTATCATCCTGCCCCAGCATAATCTGGGTAAAAGAAATAAAAAAAATCCTTACATGTGTTTAGCAGAAAGTAATTCAGATTCGCCCTTAAAAACACAGCTAGCTTAATGCATTTTGGCCTGGAAAATTTGTTGTGCTGCTTTTGGTTGGAGTAAAGTTCTCCACCCCTTATTCTGTACCTTTTATGTCATGCTCACATCCTATACTATCCAACAATTTAAAGGCATATCCAATACAATCTCCACCCCTGAACATTTTGGGCCAGGCTATAGGGTTTAACATTAAAATTAACTCCTCCCCTTGCTCCTAGTCTTCCTGCTATAGCAATTTCATAACACTCCACTCAAATCATTAATTAATTTCACACAGGTTTCATGTAAAACCAGACAAAACCAGCCCATATTGTTCAGACTGATTTGGTTTCTTGTGGTTTTTGGTTTTGTTTTTTATTTGGAATGTTTGCTTGTCGAGCTATTCTGTTTTAAGCCTTCAGCTTTAAAGGCTGCACAGTTTGTGTCTGTTTTCTAGTGCTGACTTGGGTGAACTGCTACTCCAGCTGAAGAAATCATGTGTAATTCCTATCCTAAAATCTTCCTCAGATTGAAAAGAAAGCAGAAGCAACTGTGTTCAACTACAGATTCAGCAGAGCTGCTGAAGTGTCTGCAACTCCAGGTATTGCAAGGCAATGTGCATGGTATAGATCAAATAATGCAGCTCACTCTCAGAGCCATGTAAATAATACATTTGCCTATAAAAATGTTGTATGTGCATTAACAAGCCACATTTTATGAGCAACCAAACATTGATTTTTTTGTTTTGGGGCAGTTTCCTCTGCTATGCAAACAGAAGGGCAAGTGAACTGCAGGTACTGCACAGGAGGCACAGAATATCTGTCTGATGGGGGGGTTCATTGCCTTGAGCAACTTCTTAACCTGGGGCTGATCTAGAAAAAGGAAAGAGACTTCTACTGCCAGACCATGCCTGGGGCAGCAGCTGTCCCTCAGCAAGGAGCCCTGGCTGTGCTGAGAGGAGAGGCTGAGTGGGAAGCCAGTGTAGGGGATGCAGGACTTGGGAGAGGGACAAGTGCCAGGGTAGCTGCAGCAGGGCCCTGTCTCCCACCTGTGCTGGCAGCCAGCATGAGGAGGTTCCAAGTCTCCTTCAGTTCCTGAGATCTAATTATTTACTGATTTCTCCAGAATTGATTTTCCTGTTGAGTAAATTCAGTTTTTCACTTTGTCTTGACTTTCCTTTCAGTGCCTTGACTTTCTGCTCAGTTCAGTTGGAACTGGCTCCTCAGTTCCAGCAGTGGACACAGGATTTTGGACCAAAATTTTTTTTATGAAAAAGGAATTAAAGCTTTCTGAAGCTTCAGTGCACTTTTCAGTTTTCAAATGGGACAAGTCTTCCAGTCCATAGTTAAGCAAAAGTGAAAATATATGTATCTACATCCATCTCTCTATATATCCTACTCTCCTATAATTCACAAAGGCAGATAAACCCAGGAAGACAATTTTTCCAAAACTGAAGAAGGCTGCTGTTTTTTCCTTGAGTTGCTAAATTTATAGCCCTGTTTTCAGTGAAAACTTAGCTCTATTTATATCTCTTATTTTTCTGTGCACTCATGTTATATCTAATGTAAGAGTTAATGGAGTTGTAGCTTACCACATATATTAAGTGAACACAAGAAAATTAGGTTTTCATGCAAAATCACATAATTTATGTCTTATAAAATACTGAAAAAGTTCATATTTTTGCACATATATCTAGATTTATATAAACACCCAGTACCAGAGGAAAGTGTGTGAAAGTTATTCCCTCTGATCCAAGGACAAAAACTGTGTGATCACATAGGAGTCCAAGTTTGAATTCTTGCTTACCAAATAGCAAAAAATAATAAGTAAGCATGCTAGTACACACAATTCATTTTTCTAAGCACCTTACCTGACTGTAAAATTATAAATACTGACTGAGGAAATAAAAGCAGATATGTAACATTTTAAAAATGTAACTCTGTTGTATTACTGTAACACAAAAAAACCCCAGTGACAGAATTATCACAAAGAAATGTTATTATTCTGTTTAATTCCATCACTCTTCCTGACAGACAGGCTTTAAGCCACTAGTGTAGAACACAAGTTAACAAAAAGATTAGAACTTCTTGAGTCTCCAATGCTGCATTTTTTCAACTTCTAAATGCACAGGATATTAGGAAATATCACTTCTATAGTGTGCTTTTTACAATGTAGGAGATGTCAGTAACAGAAATTTACTGTCAGCTGTCATTCCCTGCTGGAAACTAAGCTACACTCAGCCACTTGCTCAACCACCATGTCTTCCCCTCAGCCCACTGGAATGAGGAGGAGAATCAAAGAAAAACTTCTCCCTTGAAAATAGGAAGAGTTTAATGATCAGAAATAAAGTAAAACACAGCAATAATGGTAAATGATGATAAGAATGCTGAAAAAGGGAAAAATAAGTGATGCACAATACAACTGCTGCCCAGTGCCAGACCCCCCCTTCTGAACACGGATCAGGTCCCACGTTTTACTCTGAGCATGATGTCACACGGTCTGGAATATCCCTTTGATCAGCTGGGTCACCTGTCAAAGCTGTGACTCCTCCCAAATTCCCACTCACCCCCAACTTCCTCACCAGTGTGACAGTGTGAAAAGCCACAAGGCCTTGGCTCTGTGTAAGCCCTGCTCAGCAATCACAAAAATATCTCTACGCTGTCAATGCCGTGTTCAGCACAAATCAAAACCACTGCCCTATGCCAGCCACTGGGAAGAAAATTCACTTCACCCCAGCCAAAATCAACACACTAGCATATTAATTTCCAAGTGTAACCCCTTTGCAGATTTTTTTTNATAGATTTGTAAACTAGTCTCTGGAAAGACCTCTTGCTATGCTGCTAGTAGAGGAGGTTTGCAGATTTTTTTTTTTTTTTTTTTTTGCAAACTCTCACCATTAGAAGTAGTGATGGTAGCAGCAGCATGCAGCAGAGTGAGGGTTTTCATGTTAGGCCTTATTCCATTTCTGAATCAGCTATCACCTCTGTACCACTAGTACTATGCACATACCACAGGTTATGACCCCTAAATTTACATCAGGATATTAGCTGAAAGCAGTGAATGCATATGGAAGGACTGCAAAAGTTTTTAATTAGCCAAATGAGAGATGCTGAGATTATTTCAAGTAGTATTTGTGGCAAATCACTATATTCCATTTGAACAAAAATGAAGAAAACTCAATGATCTGTAATGATTCCTGTTTCTTGCAGAAGCTTTGATTATTGAGCTGGAGAAGATCTCTCAGATCACGCAGTACCACCTCTTGTATGGAGCACAGTGTTCCTGTGCAGAAAGCCAACAAGAAATGTACCTCACTTATTTCTGAACACCATTAGTGAAAGTGACTCAGGTTCATCAGTAGAAAGCATTTTTCCATCATCTAATTGCTTGTCTGCTAAGAAATGCTTCCTTTTATCTAATTCTGACCTTTTATTTTTAAACAGTTAATTTTGATTTGATTTCTAAAAAGAAAGCAAGCAGTTCTACCTTTACCTTCCTCTTCAGATGTAAGGAACTGGTAAATAGCTTCAAAGACTATTAAGTAATGCCAACTTAGTGCTCCAGCTCCATGATATATGATAATCATCTTTGCCATGACTGAGATTTAATTGAGAAAAAAAAAAAAAAAAAAAAGGAAAAAAAGCAATCTGGATAGGTATTTGATTTTAAAAAAATCTCCCAAGTAGTCAAAATGAAAGTATTAGACATAGGAACCAAACCCAACCTTTTATAAATAATGCATTTTCTGCTGCAGTGAGGGATACATGATTTGTTAGATCTGAGTGGGTACTTTCAAAATACTCTGGCAGACCAAATATTGGAAATCTCAATTATGTATTTGCACTGAAGAACATACTACTAAATTAGATTTATTAGCACAAAATCCTGTGATAAGCCATCAAATTCATTTGAATTCTCCTTGTAATTATTAGAATCCACAAAAGCAGGAATTAGAAAATGCATAACCAACCTCTAATTCAAGTCCTGAGCTGTGTCTTTGAAATGTGTGTTGTAAGTTGGAAATTAAAGACGATATCAAATCAGGAAATAATAAGTATCTTTTATGACTGGTTTTCATTGTGATGCAACTTTTGCAGGAAACATTTTAAATGATAGGCAGGAAATGAAGGTTTTCTGCTGTAGAGCACTACAAATTCCCATCTCAGTGAGTGACTAGGAGCATTGCCTGATGTCAACTGCCAGTGTGGCTGTTTATACCCTGCCCGGCTCTCCTTTTAGGTCCCAGGCTTATATCACAGTATTTTCTCTAAACTCATAATAGTTAGGACTGAAATGTGTCTTTAAGTCACAATATTTTCCTAGAGACCATCTGGTGTCCAAAGTCTTGGGAATGTTGGCTGCTCTGCCTGAATCAACAGGCCATTAATCTTAAATGTATTACTCTTAATTTAGTGGAGGAGAAAATGAAGTCAAGAATGTCTCCTTTGGTTTCAAAGGAGAAAAGCTTAAAAAAAACCAAAACAAAACAAAACAAAGGAAACATTTGAACATAGATGTCAGAAAACTCAGTGATAATATCTAATCCTGTGGAGCTGAGGTTGAGAGCTTAAGTAGCTTGTTTCTAATTTTCAGATGAAGGATAATTATTACACAGCAAATAGATAAAAAACCCACAGTAAATGTTGCAACATGAGAACTGAGACAACATACAAGTGATTACAAAGAAACAGCCCTTTTGTTTTGGTCATAGTTGGATTTATAAAACAGATCTTCCTTTCCAAGGAGTGAAAGTCCTGCCTGCTGCTGTGAGGGGTTCAATCCTGCACCCCATGTGCTGCTGGATGTGTCCCAGGAGCTGCCTTCCTGGAGCTGGGGGTGTTTGTCTGAGAGCCCTGGGCTGGAGCTTGTACCTGAAGGGCACCTCTCTGAGGAGATGTGCTGTTGTGTTCCTGCTGGGGCCAAATGCTCTGTCCCTCCAACAGCTGTCACCAGCAAAAGTGGATTTCTGCCTCCTTCCCACATGTGAGCCCCAGCAGGGGCTGCAGCCACAGCCACCAGCTCCATATCCAGCATCTGCATCTCCTCCTCTCTGCATGGCTGGCTGGGGATGGCTTCACCCCGTAGTATTTTTGGGTCAGTTTTCCCCTTTCCCTTCAACACAAACCTAACCCATAATTTTAAAGCTGCCCAGAGGGTTGGTAGAGAATTGTTTCTTTCACTCAGTAAGGAGAATCCCAATGTGTAGACAATGCTCAGAGCAAATTCTTTTTATCCTCATTCTATGGGGAACCAAATAGAGCACTTGCCTGCTAGTGTTAGTATTCACATAATCAGACATGGTTACTTTCTTTGTATTTATTTTATACAGTGAAAAATACCCCATTTTTTTCCCAGAAGAGATTAATTTTGTTTTAGTTTGTTGTTGTTGTTGTTTTATTTCTGGGTTTTTTTGAGAGAAAGTATAATATCTTAAATTGGAAGATGAACACTTAAAGACATTATAACACTGGAAACAATACAGCAACCACTAACCCAGCAAGAAGTCTGGGCATTGTACTTAAAGACGAATAATAAAACTCTGATTTGCTGGTGATGATGCCAGGTCTAGACAGACAGTGACAGTTGAGCATCAGTGATGGATGAAGCAATTTCTGTGTGTGAATACATAAGCTGTAGTAAAGCCACCAGGACTTGGTATTCTTTCCAATGATTTTAATTGGGTTTTGCCATGAAAATAGCAGACTTAGACCCCTAATCATGATGAGTCTGGTTGTAAACATCTACAAGAAAGCATTTAAATATATAATACTCTTAGGCCTCTCCAACTATATAAATATCTGACACTCAAACAAATGTTTTTAAGATGAGATACCCAGAGACCTTCCAAGCCTCTGCTAAGAGGCTGATTTTAATTAACTAGAAGATGTGTGAAGCTGCAAAAAGATTTAGAACATAAAAATCTTGAAATGAGATGCATTAATGAGCCTACCATTGGTGGTATGTATGACTACCACTGGTATATGAGAATATAGACATATTCTCTTACCTGCACAAAATTACTGCCATCAAAAAAAGTCCAGACACACCAATGTTGTTATTTCTCTGGCATACTGGATTCTAGCACAGGGAAAAACACTTAGAAAGGACTCTGATCTGAGAGGCACTACTGTTTTAGAGACTGATGCTTAGCAGAAATGGTGATTAATTTTTCCATGCCAAGTATCATAGCTAAGCACTGCAATCTATTTTTTCATTGTTACCATTTGATAGCAATCTATGCACAATGTTCAGACCTAAAATTATTAGTTCAACTATTATAAAACAACTTTGGCTGACAGACAAAGTTATCTGATAGAAGATAACAATACCAGGATCCCTGCTAATAGTTATACTTCCTGTGGCTAAACTTATCTGAGTGGGACTAGAGTACCAAGGTGGTCACAAGAAGACATATTAATAATTCATTTAAGGGACTGAAGTTCCCCTCAGTTTGTCCCTTGGAATGTGCTTTCCATCCCACACCTTTAAAATGCACAGGAATAGTAACTACTCAATGATTATCCCACTTTCAAGAAAACTAAAGTTTACTTTCATTCCAACTGAGCTCTTTGAGAGAGCATAAGATATCTGATCTTGTTTTAGGAGTTCCATAAAAATGCACAAAGTTACAAAATTAATAGTCAATTGTGAAAATTTCTGCCATTTATATACAGGCCGATATATCTTGATTTGTTTATCTTGATTTGTTTATCTTGCTTATAAAGGTTTATAGAATTATAGTAAGTCTCATTGCCTATGAATATAATTACCAAAGAATTGACATGTAGTTAAACAGGAACCTTTAGCAGGTCCTGCTGCTGGGAGCACATTGCTCTATTAGAACCTCCCTGCTGAACTGCAGACATTCATTTTTACCAGTGCTTAAATTAAATGTTGGATACTGAACCACAATGAACTAAATTGAAAGGAATAGTGGGCATCAACGCTATTTAAATTATTTCTACATTTTGCATGTAGAAAATGTATTTCTGATTCTTTTCTTCCTCCACTGAAAATGTGTGGTATATATACAGTTTATAAGCATATTACATATATGTTGTATTTTAAATGCATGTGCATACATACATTAAAATTAAAGTAAAACTATAAAATATGAAATTTTCAATTTATTTACGTTGTTTTTCACAACAATAAGTATGTGAAAAGGTGATTTAAAAACCCACTGTAATTTAAAATAAATTATAAGGCAATTCCGACATCTAAATGAATGCCTGTGTTTCTAGAAAAAAATAGATTGCCTTTTTAAAAGGATGAAGGCACCTTCTGCTGTGACTAATCTTATCCAACCATCTGAGAAAGGCATAGCAGGAAGGAATTTATTGAGTGTAATTATTCAGTATGCAGGTAGCAGTAAATAGCAAACAGAAGCTTCTCAGGGCATAGAGTCAATAGAAGAAATACTTATTTACTGAGGGCTTTTGCAAGTCTGTTTTCAGAGCAGAGTCAACATTCAGCTCTTAGGAAGGACACATCATTATCTGCTGTGGAAAGACTTTGGACTAACAAATTAGCATTGGTTTTTGTCCCTGTATTATCATTCTTAAATATAGCAAAATATGGATAATATAGAGGTCTCATTTTATGAAATATAAGAACCCATAGTTCTTTAAACAAGTTGTTAATGCAATAAAACCAATTCTAATTAAAAGCTCCTGCTGCATTATCCTCTTCTCTGGCTGTATAGGATATATATAATTTCAATTACAATATTTTGGAATCTATCAATTCATCATCTTCTAGATGGCTATTGTCAGAAGCTTTATGACCTAGAGATATAGGATGGCTAAAAATGTCATTTAGCCTTCATAGTCCCTCTGAAAGGAAATCAAGTATTCATTACATTGATCTCTTCACCATATAGAAGAGGAGCCTAAATGTGCCTTCCAGAAATTTGGCATATGCAGCTAATAGTAATTTTCCTCTCTTCCTATTGTTCTGCTCCTTTTTAGTCTTCTTTGGCTGCTTCAAAAAGAGAGGTGAGTCTTCTGGTAAGAGGTTAGTCCTTATTTCTTGGCCTCATTCTAGTAAGATAAGAAGTTACTGGAAATAGTCTGTGGCTCTTGTTCCCCTGAGAAAGAAACTTCCTATTTTTGTAAAAGGTTCCTTCCTGTCCCTCACTCTATGTCTATCAATCCTAAATTATCTTTCAAGGACTTGAAGACCCCTTAGTTTTATAATTTCATTTTAATTCTACAAACATTTTTTACCTTTTTTTTAGTTCCTCAGTTATGCAAATGGAATAAAATAATTTTCAATTTTTAACAAAATATTTTAAAGGATATTTTATTTCTTAGTACTAAAATGCTATTCTAAGCACCTTTATTATAGAGATCAAGGGAGCTTAAAGACAGTGCTGATAGTGTCACCTTTCTTTTTTCACTTCTTTCAAATCTGTGAAAGATTTTCACATACATCACTTGGATATTTTGCTTTATACTGTCTTGTAGATTCTTCAGGGGATATGTGAAGAATTTATATGGGTGGCAATCTCATAGACAATGCCACATTGACTAGTATTCTGAAGGCTTGACAAAAAAATTAATTTGCTAATGGCCCAGTGAATAGACACACTGGGGTTTTACTTATTTTCTTCCTTGTGTGCTGGTATTTTTGATAGTGGTTAACAGCTGTTCAGATAGCAATTTTATATTTTAAATCAAATTTAATCATCTTTACCTAAATGCAGACTCATTTTTTATCATTCTTTATTGTTGCTGGTACCACGTAAAGAAATACGGAATAATCCCCCAGTAACAGCATTTAATTCACTGCAGTTCCGTGGCTTTCTGGGTGACCCGGATGTGTTATTGCACAATATTTCATCTCCTTCATTCTGCCTCTTTTGCATGACATATCTATTATTTAAAATATAGGCTGGTGTCTTCCCATATCTTTTTCAGTTTTCAATGTCTTTCCTCCCATAAATATTCTGTGCCCTCCCACTTTATGGCTTTTCATTGCCATGATATGAGCTTAGTCCCATTGCTTCTCTCAGCTCTGTCATCCTCATATTTACAGCCTCGCTGTTATCAGATGAGGTATCTCCTCTGATGGTCCCATTTACAATCCTGTGATGCATTTTTATGTTGTTTTGGTTTATTTTATACTTTCAATTGAATTACAGCTTTCACTAGTATTAGACTTTGACAACTTAGGATGCCTTTCATCTATTATCTATCCTAACCCATGTTATTCTTAAAGCCCTATACTCACAGTTTGATCTCACTGTGAACTTCATTTAAAAAAAAAATCCATGTGTTTTTTTTGCTCATTCTATTCTCATTTGAACATTAAATTTTTTAATATGCTACGCCTATTAAATGAGCATTAATTTTTGCGTCTTTATGAGTAATCCATATTTTCCATGTCAGTAATAGAGAGCACACAGACTGCCAGGTGTCCAAATCTTTGAATTCAGTAACATCTGTGTGTATCTGAGTTCCCACAAGTGACTACTCTTACCATTGTGATAGGGATTACAAATCCCATTGTTCTGCAGTGACATTTCTGCAGTTTCATGTTAGCACTTCAACCTTGCTGCCATTTCTTGCACAGTCTGAATACCTCCTTGAACATAATAATTCCTTTCATCACTTTGAAGGTATTTCTGGTGTTCTATTTTTTTTTCCATTTTTACAATTTCTGCCAGTATCCTTGACATTTAGTCCCCACCCATCTTCAGTTTCCACTCCAGCCTTCTTAACTTTTCATTGCATTTCTCCCTATTACCTCCCCAGCATTTCATCAGCTTTCCTCATAGCTAGCAGTGCAAAGGGATTTGGAGGGCTGTTGTGTTTTCTTTTAATTTCTCTGTAGACTCTTTCCAAAGAAAAACCACATAGTTCTGAAGCATGGAAAAAAGGCAGAGTTCCCAGACACCTGAGTAGGAAAGGTCAGCCTGATCCAGGAGCTTTCATAAAATCTTATTAAACTCCGGCTAAACATTAGGTTGTTTTTTAAAGTTCCCAAATGCAAATACAACAGCTACCAAAAGCAAGAGCAAATCCATATGGCTCATTAGTACAAAAAATAAACTAGTGCATAGAGTTAGAGTCATCATTTCAAAGGGATGTGAGATAGGAAGACTCTTGAATATTGGACAGAAATTATTGTCTCCAAATTGCATATCTATTTCTAATTTTCACAGCAGTCCTTTGTGTTTTCCCCACACTGGGAAGTATTTTTCTTGCCATAGAATTCATCGATTTTAATTAAGTAGTCAATTTGTAAAAACCAACACATTTTGCTACTACATTTTGAAATTTACATTCTTGCTTCTTTCTTGGAGTGGGAAGAAGAGAAAAATTCACTATGACAAACCCAAATTTGCATATTTTTGAAGCCAGGGACATGGAGTCACTCCAAGTCATTATGGAGGTGCTAGTTTATCATGTCCACATGCACTTGTTCATACACAGCACCATCTGATGCTTTTGTGTGAAACAGAAATATTGGCATTGAGTTAAAGTTGACACAAAATTCAGCAAGTTTTGAAAATAATTATGGCACAGACAGTTTGGATCTGATCCCAGCCTTCAAGGATGCCACAGAATTTCCATAAAGCTGAAACTTATTAAAAAATTAAAAAAAAAAAAAAAAAAACCAAACCAGAGAAAACAACCCCATAAATTTAAAACCTTGTGTGGTCATACACAACAAAACAGCGTAGCTCCCTTAAAATAGCAAGGAATGGAGATTTATGGGAAAATACTTTGAAATTAACTTCTGTTTTCTTTGGTAATAGTGAGGACTAAATCTGCAGTATTTAAAAGTTTCTACTCTCTGCTAGCTTTTTTCTGGCAGCTTGTGAGACTGGTTCCAGCCCTGTTCTCCTGGCAGATGGAGCACAAGGAGGGAAACATCTGCCTCTGTCTGCCAGGGCACTGAAGACACATCTAACCTAAAGTATGTGAGTTCTCCTTCCAGAGTGGGAATTGGTGCTATAAAGCACAGAAACAGGCTAGACAGTATTTTCTTCTCCACCAAAACAAAGTGAATTCCTATCGATGAGAGGGTGACCCAACACTGATGTAAAATCATTGGCATTCCCAGAGACTTCCCTGTCAGGCACGCTGTTTCAGTGGGGAGGCAGGGCAGTGGGATAGGTGTGATGTAGGCTGAAAAGAAGATCTAACTCTTCCAACTCCCATCTCACACTCTTACTTCACAGTGGTGGGGATCAACTTGCTTTCAGTACCATGTCACTGTTCCTAGTGGGTTTTTTGATCCCAAGTGCCATTTTTGGAGAGCCAGACATGCAATGTAACAGGGCCACGGGACCTTTTCTTCTCAGCCCCAGAGCTGTAGCTGCCTTCAGGCAGAGGCAAGCCCTCAGCACTTGGCTCCCTGGCTTCCTAAAGCTCCTTGTACATTCAGGCTGCATCTGCTTGTGAATCAGTCCCTTCATTCTTCACACCAATGGGGCCCTTCAGACAGATGAATCCCACTCAAAACAGAGAGGCAATTTCCAGCCCACATTTTGGATGAGCAGTGTGAAAGGTCTATAATGGTTCATCTCCAAATGAGCAGCGTGCCACAGACATCTGTTCTGTGTGTGCCTGTGCAGGCACTGCTCACAGCCAAGGCTCCAGCAGCAGGGCAACACCAGCCACGCTGCTGCCAGCAGCTGGCTGCCATCCCACTGTGGTCCCACAAGGACAGAAAGCTGTGGGGATTATATAAAGTTTCTGTAAGTGATAAATGAAAAGGGAAAGCCTCGGTGCAACCCTGCACTCCTGGGACTGAAAGGGAAGTTGGATTTTTTTAAAATTTATTGATATATAAAATCAACACCAAAACACAAATGTCTGCCCCTTTGATGGGATGAGAGGGGAGAAAGAGGAATGAACTGACACTGCAGAAGAATATGGGTTATTTATTATCAGTGCTTGTTCTCAACTAGTGTGCATTCCTAATGTATTCATCTACTCAACTCAGTAAGAGATTGGGGTATGCAAAGAATCTGGGACTGGGTTTAATTTTCATGCTAGTCAAAGTGATTTTTCCTCAATCTATCATATACTGTATTTGACATATGGCTTTTCTCTTAATCAGTAATTGACTGGTACATGCTTTGTGCTCCAGTGAAGGTAGATTTAATATACTGGACATCAGAATGAGCTATTTTTGTCTTTTGAATGACAAACTTAATTTTTGTAAGATGTACTGTACTATTTTTTTTACTAATTTCACATTCTTCACCAGCTCTTTGGTCCATCATTTCATGACTAATGTTTTCCTTCAAGTGAACAAGGATCCTGAAAACATCAAAGGTGCCTTGACATCTCTCAATAGAGCATGACAGCCTCTTTCATTCTCCATATTTCTTAATGTGGAGACATCCAGTCAAGGAAGAAACACAGGACTGTGGTAAACAGACTTAGGAAAAGTGAGTCAGTGTGTTTTCAGTGATTTTAAGAGTGGAATTTCACTGTCCAGATTAAATGGACTAGGGGATGGAGCAATTTACCTGGCCAGCTAGTGGAGAAATGCACATGTTAAAGGAAAATTTAAGTCACCTTCCACGAGAGAATTTTAATTTTTTTTTTTTGTCTAAAACTGATTTTTTAAGTCAAAATAATTTTTGTGGTTTCATTCTGAATCTTGGTTTTATGTATTTCTTTTCCTTATGAAAAAAAAGCATTTTGGTGAAAAAAAAAAACCAAAAAACACTTAAAAATAGATCTAGGGAAAAGTCCTAATAAATATCCTTTATTTTCTCAATCTTCCAAAAAATTATCACCTTATTTGAGTTGCATTCAATTCTTTTAAGTAATGAAGGTTTTGAGACTTCCCAATGCAAAACTTTCTTGGCTGTATTTCTGATTGCAATCTTCCCTTCACTTTTATTTTCACTACTTCTTGTATGACTGACAGAAGCCAAATGAAACTCTTTTACTGGCAGTCTTAATATGAATAACAAAGCAACTGGAGCTGTGAAGCACCACTTCTTGGCTAAAAACAAGTGGTGAGTGTACAGTGTGGAGGAGGGAGAAAGAGGAAAGGGAACTGCTAGGTCTCAATTTTCTTTTTTTTTAAATGTTAAACATGCATGAAGTTAGTCTGACAGAAGACAAGATTACAAGAAATGGGTGTAAAATACTTTTTATAGATTCTCAGGGTATCCAAAAAAATGCCAGACAAGGTTTTAAAAAACCCCAGCCAGGCGACTGTCCTTTCCCTCATTTAGGAGAAAGATCTGAACAATTTGCTTTGAAGGCAGCATAAAGACTATGACTGAAATTCTGACATATTGTAATAATAAAATAGCCTTGCTAGATTAGTAATAGGATTGTCCTCAACTATCAGCCTTCTCCTTCCTCATCTGCATTTCTACTAAGGCAATACAGAAAGAGAGGGAATGCAAGGGGACAGAAGGCTGGAGGTTAGGGAGAGGGATCTGCAGGACTGTGCTGGAGGACAGGCCTGGTGCCTTTGTCAAATGCCAAATGGACCACAGGAAGGTAAATAAAAAAGGGAACACAGGGAACACAGCACTGGGATGGTCACACCTGGAATAGCAGCAAAACTTCCAGGCTTGGTTCTCCTTCCCACTAGCAGGAGACCTAGAACCACAGGATAGATGCTGGGGGGGAATGGTTTTCTAGGTGACCTTCATGTTAACAAAAGTAATCAAAGAACACAGCAATATATCCTTTTTTTCAAATTTTTGAAGTTTTGTCATTAATTTTAATTAGATTAGCTCTAACATTGAAGTTAGAAGCATTCTCTTAATACAGCAGAATAAAATGAACCAGCTTGCTCTCTTTAAATACTTTGTCATTTAAAGTGGAGTACTAGGAGGAAAAAAAAAAACAAAACACAAAACAAAACAAAAACGAATGTCACATTACAAATGCAATGAAAAAACAGCAACATCAATTCAGCCAATGAAAAATACATTTCTGTTGATGCTCGAGGGCATATGAAAAGTGTTAAAATATATGAGTGAGGAAATGCACTCAGTCAGATGTACAAATGACAACGATTTGGGGAAAGATTCAAAACATTGTGAAAGAAATTCCAACAGGCATCAACAAGCAGAACAAATATACTTTCCCAGATATGATGTCTGGAAGGTTGCACAGTAGCTCATTTGGCCATATGAGGTGA
Source organism: Urocynchramus pylzowi (assembly GCA_013397555.1). Classification (NCBI taxonomy): domain Eukaryota; kingdom Metazoa; phylum Chordata; class Aves; order Passeriformes; family Fringillidae; genus Urocynchramus; species Urocynchramus pylzowi. Next base: position 1,534,231 of record VZRH01002606.1, read on the forward strand.
CAATATATCAGGAGATAATGTTCCTACAATCTCAGCCTCTGCAGAAATGGAAAAACAAAGAAAAGAAATGAAAAGGATATTAAAATTTGTAGCAATGACACTCCTCTTCTTAGTTTTGGATGAAGCAGTCACATTGAATTTTCTGTTTGTCACTAGCTTAACCATATATTTCCCCTTGGTATGAGTGTACCACCTGGTGCAAAGAGTAGTTTCTACTCACCTTTTCTATTTTCTTTGATATGTCATATTTTGTTTCATCACAGTTTTCAAAACACATTTTGTTTTCTTGCATGGACATAACACTATTTTCCATTCCTACCAAGATAAACTTTTCACATGCTTTTTCAGTATCTGCCTTATTTTTTTCATAGTGACTGTGCATTTTGTGTCACAGCCAGTACTCAACCACCAAGGTTTTCTTCTGCCGCGTAGTGACAGGTTCACCGTGGATAAGGGAAATGCAGCAGCTCTTAGGTGGTGCTGTACTTCCCAGTTTGGGTGCTATTTGGCTTTGGAGTCTAATTTAAAACCAAGCATGTTAGCAGCAGTGACCTCAGCCCATGCATAATTCAGACCCTACCCCACTTCAGAGAAAAAGAACTGAACTGCTGCCTCAGTCCTCCTGATATTATCACAGGGTCTGGTGCTAAGACACTATGCAGAATAGAAGTCCCACAGAAACCAACATCTTGCTTGCTTGGATCCTTGTTGAAAGTTGCAAGGCTGGAAGCATCTCAGAGGACCTCTGTCACACAGCTTTTCCTATTGAGTCTGCAAAAAACTGATAATAGAGGCAGCTGTAGGACTGGGCTTTGACTGTCTGCTACTGCTCTCCTGTAAGAGTCGTGTTCGTGACAGAAGAGGGAAAAGCTTCAATCCCTCACATTTCCTTATGCAGTGTCCATCATATTCAGGCCAATTCCTTCAGCTCTTTGACTTGGAAGGACCCTTGACAAGGTGTGTGACTTAGGATGGCATGAAGAGCAACTCTCCACAAATTTGCAGGTGGCACTGAGCCAGAGGAGGAGCAGCCAGTGCAATGGAGGGCAGGACTGGGATTCTGAAGGAGCTGCTCAGGCTGCAGTAATGGTCTGGCAGGAACCTCACAAAGGTCAAGCATGCAAATGCAAACCTTGCACCTCAGAGAGGATTATATCACACACCAGTACAGACAGTAGTATGAACAGCTGGGATCAGATCTGAATAAAAATGACCTGGTAATCAAGACAGGCAGCGAGGTGAACAAGCACCACCAATGTGTCCTTGCAGCAAAGAAATCCTGGGTTGCCTTGGTAAAAATGCAACCTGCAGGTCCAGGAATGTGATTCACCACTTCTATTCAGGATTTGTAAGACCATTTCTGGAGAGCTCTGTCCAGAATTTTGGCTGCCCAGTGCAGGAAAGGTACAGTCATGCTGAATGAGTCCTGCTGATGGCAATGAGGATGGTCAGAGCACTCTATATAGAGAGAAGCTGAGAGAGGTGGGATTGTTGAGCCTGGAGAAGTAAAGGCTTAAGAACATCTCGCTATTTCCTTACCTGAAGACACAAAAATGGTGGTGCCAGACACATGAACTAGTACAACAGTAATAGTAGTAGCAGCTCACTTTCATAACATCTTTATGTATCTTTGAAAAATAGTACTCATTGGAAAAGCTTTAAATTAGAATTGTTCCATTTCAAGTTATATGCAGAATAATACATTGTACTTCAAAAGATACTGTCGCTCGAAAATGTGGTACTTAGAAGTGTGGGAATGACAAGATTTAGATGGATTTAATTCAGCTGTTTCTACATGTGCTCTGACTAACGTAAATGGTGGCATACTAATTAATACATGAGCATGAGCTATGTTTCCCGAGGATCCCTGCCTCTCCAAGGAAATGAAGCAAGCAGACAGTAGGTCTGTTAGGAACCTTTAGTATTAATTCATTGCATTTTATCTCTATACTGACTTTTTATTGAATACAACGATATTAATTCTCTTGAAATATTTTGATGGTTTTTCTGGCTTTAGCATATGGCTTCTCATCAACAGTAATGAACATCTCTGTAAGATTTAGAGACAGTGTATTATTCTGTTTCCTGAGAGAGATTCCATGTACAGACTTACTGAGATTCATTGGAACTGCCCACTAATGGTAACATTGGGCAGTGCTTTGCACCTGGTATTTGGAAATATTCAACAAGCTTTTAATGTCTTACATGTTAGAAACATCCTTGTAATTCATTTCATTTTCCAGTTTGAGCGCCGAAAATGAAACTAGGTAAGTCATTCAGACGTTTCAAAAAATTACTTATTTGTACAGATGAAAGGCACACTCTATGAAATTGCACTGAACCACAACTTATGTCATCAGCAAAGGTTAGGTCTTCCTGGGGACACAGAGGAGATCCTTATCACTTGAACTAATAGCTGCAGTGGCTGCTCCTTCTCTAGACTGACCACCCAGAGGGGCAGGGCAGACTTTTGCAGTTGATTTCACATCCATTCACCATAGGAAAAGAGATAGTCACAATGGTTAAGTCAAACAGAAATTTCTGAGGCAATGGTGCTTGTTACTTTGTTATGAACTCTGCTACTTGGGTTTTCTGTCTTTTCCCATTTTGCCTCTATTCGCTTAACCTTCCTTGTACATTTATACTGCCTTCTTTCCAGCTCTCCTTGCCCTTTGTGAATCCCAGGCTTTCCTAACACTTTCCCCAACCCTTGAACCCCCAGTGTTGGATGGTGCCTTAGGACAAGTGGTCCCACCATGTGGGCTGTGTTTAACAAGCTCCGTGAGCAGAGTGTCCTTGAGGTGGGCTGACATGTCCCTGCTCCTTTTCACTCCTGGGGTGGGCTCCAGCACTCTCTGAGGTACTTTGGGAACAGAGGGTGGCCAGAGGATGGAGGCTGGAGCCTGCCCAAGTGTCCACTTGCTGACACATCGTTCATTCAGACAGAGAAGCTGTAAATGGATGCCACACACTCACCTCAGATGAATTATTTGGGGATTATGAGATACCAAAAGCATCTCTCTCGAGCTCAGCACACTGTACCGAGGTGTGCAGGCTGTGCTTGGCTTTGTTTTTGGGGGAGGCTGTATGTCAACCTTCTGCTTATCACTGGGTAAAATGTTGAAGTCTTTGGGAGGTTTTTATTTTTTTGCAGATGGTGAAAATGTCTATTTTTCAGACTACATATGACTGAATTTTAGCTGTAACTCTTAAACAAGAAAATCAGCCTGAGGCAGGTATCTTGTAGAGGCAAATGCAGCCCAAACAGCAAAGGTTTAATTAAGCAAAAACTGAGTTTTTGCTGCCAGAAATTACTGGCAACATTAACTATAGGTGCCAGTATCATTTCTGTATATAATATCACAAGTTTTCACATATTCTAGCAAGGTGTTTACTTTTTCTCTCCCTTTTATTTGAAATACTAGATCAGAACCATGATTCTGCACTTCATGTGGTTTTGAAGTCTTTAGCTTGGCACATCTTTGTTCTTTATCAATTATTGTTTAACGCCTTTCTCATTTTTAAAAAATTATTTTTGCTACGTTCAATACTTAACACTTTATGTTTGGGAGGCAATAGAAACATGACCCAAACAAACAAATTGGTTAAAATATGTGTCTGGTACATACCTAGTGAAGTAAGACCACACATTAAAAACAATCCAAAAAACAACAAACTCCACAAAATTCCACTCCCAAATCTCTAATTTCTTTCCAAATTCTAGCAGCAACAGCTCAAGGAAATGAGTTTCTTTTTCAGGATTAGTGACAGACTGGTGGTAGTTGAATTCACAGATACCTTTGGCCAAGAGCCCATTAGAAATACACCAAATTCTGCTAACATCATAGTTCTTATATGCACTGTGATACACCTGCTATGGAATCAGGGTACTGAGCTGTGGTGGTTGTGCTTCTAGCAGAGGAGACATCTAAATGAAAAGGAGAAATTGTTGCAATATGCTGTAAGTGTTCTCCAACATAACACCACTGGGAAACCAGGACTAGACCTCATATGCTAACTCCTACGAGCAGCTGTAAGAGCAAAGCTGTTTGTGCTCCGAGAAGTTTGTCATGTAAATAATATTTTTTCTTTCTGTTTCAGCCTTAAACTGTGAACAGAATGAAATTAAACTTGGAGGGAAGCTGTGCAAACCACTAGGGTTTTAATCTTGCACCTTTTAAAATTAATGTGAACATTCCTATAGTTAGAAGGTAAAAAAACCCTCTAAATACTATTAATAGGGATATAATAATTAGCACTTAAGGACAAGATTTTCCCTGTTTCTTCACTAGATAATGGCTTTTCTGGCTTAACTTTTCTCTTTCCACTCTGTAGTACTCCCTCAAATGTAAGTAGCAACATTCACTTTAAAATCCGCAGGTTGAATCTTCCTGCTCTTCTTTTTTTAATAATCCTTTATGGACATTTCACTCCACCTTTGTGCCTCTGTGTGTTTGTATCTAGAGGAAGAGCTGCTTCAGACAGTGAATTATACCAGTACCTTGTTTAATAACTAACCTAAACATTTGCCCTTGACATTCTCAGCACCTCAGTGCTAATTAAACAAAATAAACAGAGACTAAATGGAAACCGGGCAAAGTACTTATCCTTCCTCAAAGATTTAATTTGGGATCAGCAACGCCGCTGACGGGAGACGGAAGCGCGAATCGCAGGTAAGTCCACACACGAATAATGAAACGCTGAATTATTTTTTTAAACCCTCCGCTAACATCTTGTGATTTAAAGGTCACTCCAGAAGAAGAATCAAGGTCAGGCACGGCTAATCCTACATCCGAGGCGGCCTTTCCTTTCGCCCGCTTCCTCGCCGTAGCGATGCGGCGGCGGGCCCGGGGGTGCCGGCCCGGGACCCCCTCACTGCCCGGCCACACCGGGGGCTGCGGCGCGAT
>VZRH01002606.1:1542703-1596140 GCA_013397555.1 Urocynchramus pylzowi
TTTTTTTTTTTGAGTCTTTAGTATCTGTGTAAATCTTCCACTAGCAGCAACTTCAGGAGATAAATAACAAAGTTGCCAGTGTGGAAAGCTTACTTACAAAATCTTGAAATTCAGAAATGCAATTGTAAAGCTCTGAAGTTTCACCACCTGTCTTGGCATATATTTTCTGTGATCAAAGCTTACCTTGGCTAATGCACAAGTTGTCTTTAGAGCAACTGTATTTTAAACTTGTGTGTCTTTAAACAAATTTATTTTTTAGACCTTATTTGAAATGCATCATATCTGGTTTGTGATGGTTCATTTACAGATTTATCAAGAGTTATATATGAATATTTATTCCTGTCACAGCATTAAAATTAAATGCAACCTGTGTAAAACTGCCTGGTGTATCTATACCTGCACAGGTACTTGTCTTCTTCCTACAGATTAATAACAGTAAATTTGAATTTGTGCAATAGACTGCAGCCACTATGGCTCCTTAAATCAAAGATACACAAATGTAATGTAGAAGAAATAAAGGGCTCCATAGAATCTGACCTGCAGGTGAACATTGTCTATTTTGACTTAAATATGTGTATATGCTATTCATAGAAAACAATGGCTCCTTTGCAGCCTTTCAATTTATTGTGAAAACAGCATATATAAAAATAAATTTGAAAGGTTTTGATTAACTGTATTCATTTTGGGGAATGTGGGCTATATGGCTTTGTTACTTTACAACCTGTGGATTTCTTTATGCGACATTCAATTTTCTTCAAGAATATTATGCTCTTTTAGAACTGCCCATGAATACTTGAAAAACAAAACATCTCCAGGAAATACATGCAACAGAGTCTCTGAATGTGTATTAAACCTTGTGATGAGCAAACAATGAGGTAAGCTTAGCCTGTAGCATAGTGCAGTAAACAACTTGAGTCTAGTTTTATGCTTGTAATTTTGTTCTAATTTGTTCTTAAAATAAAAACAGCATCAGAGGCTGTTCATTTGGTAGCACTTCAAGGGGCTTAACCTTAATTACACATTAGATGCAGATATCTGAATTGACATGCCAAAATAGTCTTGGATGGTATCTCCTTGTTCAAAATCTAAGGAGCTGTTCCAAGGGGAAATTGCTAGCTCAAAAGCAGCTTCCTCATTAGAAGATCTGGATCATTGCTCAGATTTGATGTTGACATGTGTTTGTAAAAAGCTCAGCAAAGCTGGTAGTTTGCTATAAAATAACAAAAGAATGAATGTGATTTTACTAACCTGGAAAAAGTGGCTCATACAATCTAAGGAGGAATTAATAAAACATTCTTTCTGGTTTTGAATACTGTAGTCTGTCATTTTGTGTATTAACTCTAGTAATCATCCCCAGAACTTTATCTGAAGATGGATATAAAACCAAAAACCATGCTACTTCAAACTCAGTGTCTAAGACTCTGAGCAGGCTGATCTAATTTTGAAGTTGATTCTGACTTGAAGGTTGACCCTGCTTTCCATGAGGAGCTGAACTAGATGACTTCCAGACACCTTCCCAACCTAAATTCTTCTTGAGATTCTGTGATGACTGACACTCTTGTTTATGCCTGATGTCCATCTTGCTTCTTCAAACTGTGCAGAATGCCTAGAATTGGCTTAGCTACCCCTCACAGCAGCCCCTGATAGAATATTTTAAGGAATGCTCCTTCTCTTACAGATGGACCAGTTATTTTAGCCTCAGACTTCCCAAGGCCGTGGGAGCAGCAGATCCTGTTCAGCAGTCTGGACCTTTTAGTATGGTGGAGGCTACCATTGCAGCCACCCTTCTCCAAGCAGTAAGAGACATGGTTAGAGCACATCTGTGATGTTTGTGTGAGTTCATCTGGTCAGGGCAAGAGCACCACACACCTTATCAGTGATAATACTCTTTAAAAATAATTTAAAGACTTGTAGCTATAGTGGGTTATTGCTACTGCCGTTCATTGTAATTTTAAAATCAGAAATGTATTCTGTTGCTTGAAGTCTTGTTTATTAAATATGGTGTCCCTGGAGTTAGGGATAATGCAAGAAGTTTTAATATTTGATGAGATTTTTATATTTAGAATTACATAGAGAGTGGCCTTGCCTCTGCTACTGATTTTTGGCCCAAGATGACCACATAAGGTTCAGGGTAACAGCTGGTGAAGTCCTACCAGCTGTATTGGTTTATGTATTTCACTTGTTACACCTAAAGTCATCGTTTTGATGACTCAAACTCTGATGAGTGCACCTCAAACTCTTTAAAATGCTAATTGTTTTTCTCAAGGAACAATGGATTGAGTTTTGAAAGTTGCAGAAGATTGCTAGTTTTCTGGAATAACATTGATAACTGTGGAAAATAGTTACTTCCAGTTCCAATGCAAAGCATAGTATTTCAGATTGCTGAAAAGTAGTAGCTTTTATAGAAGAGGTCAGAAATAGTGAGCTTACTGTGAAAAGCTTGTATAACACATCTCCCACACTTCTTTCCTAATGGCAGAGTTCTAAGAGTTCCAGGTTTTTGTGAAGTTCTCAAAGTTGTGGGTGTGTGCAGTTGTTTGAGGGTTTTTTATTATTTTTATTGAATGAATGAATATCCAATAATTAAAATGACATAGTAGCAAGCTAATCTCAGAAGAATGCTGTGTATCCAATAGAGGAAATGCCCGAGTACATGCTGTACTATTCTGTGAATGAATTATAGATTACATGATTTTCTGTAATGCTGTGCTTGTCTTGAAGTCCTCTGTTGGCAAAAGCAGTGTGCAATGCGTGTTGTTTATAAATGGTAAAATAAAGATCTAGATAATGGCACCATTTAATTTTTTATTAGAAGTTGTGCTGTGTTTAAAGGACTTGGTGATTTTAGGAATAAAGGCGGGCCACAGAGCAGACATACAACATACCTCACCCCAACCCACACCTCTGAAAAGGTATATATTTCATGTAAATAAGGAGTGCAAGCTTTATTCTTCAGGACTGTGTGTGTCCATGGGCAGATGAGCAAGCACCTGCTGCGTTTCAAGTTGCTCATGCATCTGCAACCCCCCCCCAGGCATTTAGACCATTTTGTTGTTTGGCTGTCTCTTTCACACAGCAGTAGAGTTGCTTACCATATTTTTACAGATACAACCAAATTGCCCCCTGCACTCCCAATGGCATCTCTGGGTGGAAGGTGAGGTGCACTGTTTACATGGTGAGGTGAGCAGTCTGCATAGTGGCTGCCTAGTTATTCCCCCAGGCTATCAAGCATGTCCTTTCCAGGCTGAGGAGGGTAGTTGGGAGAGCATCTTCTGCCCTGGAGCACCCTGCCAGTGGGCTGTTATCTTGCCTGCAATAGTCAACCTCTTTCTCATCTCAGTTTCTTTGCTCTTGAGAAGAGGAAAGCCATAGGAGGAGCCCAGGTGAGAGGGCTGCAGCTCTGCAGGGGGCTGCTAAGGCCTTTTTCTCTCAAAGGTGAGAGAGCCCTGAGTCTGTGCCACCATCCAGTAATGGTCAGCATTCCTGTGCATCAGGGGAAAGGTGCATCAATAGCAACAGAGCATTGGAAGGGGCCAGTTAAATAAGAGGCTTTCTGGAGCAAGACTCAGATCTGGATTTCCTTGTGCCTGTTTGTTCATGGACCTCATAAATTTTTTTGTGCCTTGGGTCTAGCAGACAGAGGAGGGCAGTTACAGCCTACCCTAGCAATCAAGAGATCCCACTGGGAAAAGGGAGCAGAGGTGTGAGGTTGGAGTCTGGAGCCAGAGCTGGGAAGCAAAGGCCTTGCAACTTCTGAGAAGCTCTCTAGCCCCTGGTGTATGGCAGCTAAGGAGTTATCTGCCTTTCCTCCTTCACTGGTCAGCTGCCCTTGTTATCCATTAGCATTCTGCACCTCTGTAAGACACAGGGTCTGCACCAGAAAGCTGTTTTTGGATGTTTCTCTGCTTGTTCTCTTTTTCTTTGACTCATTCTAAGTGACTCTCCACTTGGCATCAGGAAACTAAATCATCCTGCAAGCCTCTTGTACAGTAAATGCAAAATGACTGATTCCTTATGTGGAGCCTCTGAATTATTCTTGGGAGACTCTTAGGGAATTTGGCACCCAGCATAAAATACTTAAATTTCTTTTTGGGTGTTGCCAGTGTCCTGGTGAATTGGAGCTATGGGAAAGTCTTCCAGTTAGCCCCACGGGTGTTGTGCAGCACTTGGGTTATCCAGGGCTTTGTCCACCTGCTGCTGTGTGTGGATGAAGACAGATTTCTTAGGGAGAATGTCATGTCCTTCTTTTTAACATATTTGACTTAACATAGCTCTTTCATTTGTTTAAATTTATGGCTTTTAAAAGAAAGCCTTGGTGTAAAGTGAGTTCTCTCCTAAGGAAATTATGCTTTCAGCCAGAGCTGGCTGGTTCCTGTAGCTCTGGGAATGCTTTTCAAGTGTCTGAGTGACTTGAGTAGCCACATGCACAAGTAATTTTCCTACTTTAGAAAAATCTTATTCTCAATCCATAAAATAAAAAGAAAATATAAATGCTAGAGTATGTCTGTGCAGCAGCAAGCACTAGTGAACATACTATACTAATCAATGAGCAGAAAATACTTATTTATTGTCATTTTTGTGCAAGGCTCCACTGTGAAAAGCTGGGGCTGGAGCAATTTATGGATGTTTGGTATGGATCTTGCCAGGAAGCACTTGTTCCTGCAGTGTGCAGAAGTGAACATTGTGGGATCCCAAAGGACTGCACTTCCAGGCTGGCTCTACAGGGGCAGAGGAGTGTGGACCCAGGACTTACAGGCACTGGGCTTCCCAGCTTTAGCCAACATCCCCTTCACCCAGGGCAGAATTCTTCTGAGCAGCTCTTTGAAAACCATCATTTTGCCTCAGGTTGAGGCTCCAGAGGTGACCTCTGTAGAGTAATTGGATGTAAGAACTTAATGGCCCCTGCTGTTCCTCAGCTTTCTCACAGAATTCAGTGGACCTTCGCCTTGCACAGAGGCCTCTGCTCATGATCCTGCTGAAGAAAGAAGAAATCTCATTGATCATGCAACCAAAGCACTTTTAGGAACTAGAGTTTGCCTTTATGTTTTTATATATGCGCTACACTTCTTAAACTTTTGTTGGCTATTTGATATCTAAGTCTGAATATGAAGCAATTAGGAATATCTCTAGCTATCCTATTTATTTAAGTTGATTTTTATGATACTCAGTGGATTACATTTAATTTCTTATGTGTGGGTTCCTCAAGTTTCTCTGCTTCATGCATTCTTTCAAAATCATTATTCTTGATTTTAAATGCTATATTGCAATTTCTTAGAGTATTTATTGTTCCAGAGCACGTACTTGATAAATAGAAGCATTGCAATGACTCAAAACAACTTACTTGAGTGTTTTGTTTTTGTTTCTTACCAAGATTTTGTTTTGTTTAGAAGGTCAGGCATTGCCTTCATCATGTAACAGCTTCATGCATTTTGGTACTTCAGCATTTATGAGGAGAAGATGTGGTGAAGAGCCATTGTATAGAAGAAAGGAGTATTTGGTTGTTTCTTAAGAAATTAATTCACTTCACATGCACTGTCTGAAAGAGCCCTATACACAAATGCTTCACATATTCCACAGTATGTTTCTATGCTCACCACTTTTTCTACTGCTTTTACTTGGTAGAATACCACATTGAAAAAAATATTTAATTTTGGGGTACCTTACTGAAAACATGACATCTATACTAGCCTTTTGCATTGATCTTTCTTGTGTTAAAAAAGGAACTAGTTATTAAAATACACATTTCAGGACTTTGATGTGTTTTTTTCTTTTTTATGGCTTTCCCTGATTTATTCCTAGTAGTGAAGTATTATTTTGTCCAAGAAATTGAGGAAATAGCGCTGCTCTTAATTAAAAATTACAGCTTAAAGCCTTGATCATTTCTTTTGGGGAAAAAGGGAGGAGAGTTAGAAATGTCAATATACAGTTGACACTCTGCCTCTGGATCACTAAGAAACAGGCAGAATTCAGAATTTCCAGATAGCAAGGAGACCAAGCCATCCCCCAGAAAGGCACTGACTGTTGTATGAGGAACTAACTAAAAAGAAACAGTATCATCATGGTTTGGTGGCTTTTTTTTTTTTTTTCTTTTTTTTTAACTGAAGATGGTAATTTTAATAAATTTTTCACCAAATATGTATTGAAAATATGTCTCTAAGCCTAGCCTCATATTTATATATATTTCCAAATACTGAAGCCCACATCCCCAAACTAATGGACAGATTGTTATAGTTAAAAATATGCAAACACTGTAATTGCTGTCAGAACTGCAATATATCTTTCTTATGGTTATAGACATTGGGATGCTTCTTGGGGATTTTCAGACCTAAAAATAGGATGCATTAAGTGAGCCTTTTCTTAAGAAATCTCTCGAGTTACTTAACAATTGTCAAAAAATGTCTTAATTCTAGTTTGGATGGGATAGATGGCACTATTAGTATAGTTTAGTGTATTGCTAAAATGGTGGAACAATGAAAAAATCTAAAGTTATCTAAACCAATAAAGGAAATCATACTTGGGCATGACATTAGGTCACAGTGCTTTTTAAAGTCTAAAAGTTTATTAAAATTTCATGAACATTTTTACTAGTTCCTAATATTTTTCTTAGATAATGGATGTGTAGTTTAAAAAACTGTAGTGGTGTACAGTGAAAAAGACTAATGTGTACTCTTCAAGTGTAACAATTCTTCTTACAATTGTGTTTTGAATGCACAAAAGTAATAATTGTCATCTCTAAGGCCCCATTTTACTTGTGGTTTTGCTTATTTCTATCTCTGTGAGAACAAGCAGTCTCATTGAACTGCTAAGGCTCCTGAACTAACAGTTCTTATTAGTAACTTATTTGCAAGATTGGTGCATGCCTGGAAGAGGTACATGCATATTTTGGATGCTCTGAAGTAGTTTTATGATGTTTATGTTCTGTGTACCAGTAGCACTGTGTAACAGAACAGTCTCCTGATCCCATTTTGGTGCTGTGTCCTGTAAATCACTCTTGGGTAGTCTGAGAAACACTACAGATCTTTATTGTAGAAAAACTCTGTTTGCTCTATGTGTTTATATTGTACCTATCTGATTTACAGGGTGCTCTGCCTTCAGAGGTAGTGGTTCTATTTTCTTTGAATCCTTCTTTTATTTTGTGTAAAGTCCAATGGCCTGGAATTTAAAAAAAAAAAATTAAGAAATTGATTTTAAGTAGAAGACCCATGCAGAAGATTTTGCTTTCTTAATCCACTATAAGCTTTATTTTGTCACCAGATCAAATGGCTTTCGGAATTGAAAGTTAACATTTTTCCAAGATGACAAGGAGATTTAAACATGTAGTTACTATAGCAGCCACTATAGGAAAGTTTAGTCCTGTATTCTTCATGCTCTAATGTCTGACCTTCACGATGTTCTTCAGCCTAAGTCCCTGCAGCTCAAGGTGAAGGCTGGTAGCATTGTATGCTCCTGTGAAAGGGACTGAAATAAATAGGCAATTCCAGATGTGGCCCAGAGCACAGCATTCAGTACCTGGTCCCCAGCTGGTAGTGAGGAACAGTAAGAGCCTTGGTTTTGTCCTGCTGTCAGCATCACTGAGTAGGTTGTCTTACTCAAGAAATTAATTTTGTTTATCCAAGGCAGTTCTTTTTTAGTTGGGAGTGTAGGTGTCTCCCAACACTCATTTGTCCTTTTACCTCCTACATCAGTACTATAGTAAGGTAGTTTGTTTATTTTTTAACCTTTCTAAAATCTGTATATTTGTCCTGGAAGTTAAACTGTATTCTAACCCTGCACTTATATCATCTTTACCTAATTTATTATCAGTTTTTTGGTGATTTTTCCACTGTTGTTTTGGAAAGCAATAGGATGCTTAACCTTTTTTTCCATTTAGCTGCTACTCCAGTGTTGTACACATTCCCTTTGCATTAGAGTTTGGCACTTATTGATGCAAAGATAGCATTAAATATTTAATTATTTGTGGTGACTTTAAAAAAAAGTTAGTTTTTGAGTTTTCCTGCCTGGCCCTTTGATTTATTTCATCAATTTTATGTGTCTTTTAACTTCGGTGTGATACGGATTTATGTGGCTGGTTTTTGTATCTGTGTAGTTTTCTAGTGCAAGGATTCCTTTCATATTGTTCCAAAGTGATCCATTCTGTTTATTTATTTCTGTTTTTTATATCTGTAATGCACTTTGATATTGGAAAAATCCTTTCTAAATCATCAGTACACATACCTCTTGGTGTTTCTGAAGGCTCATGTTAATATTAAAAACCACTTGCTGAAACATTTCTGTCCAGTTCAAAAATCATATTCCCATCCCAACAATGATAGTGTAGCAGTGGGACACACAGTAAACTGGCATTAGAGATTGCATGTTGATGATAGAATGAAAGATTGTTCCCAACCTTGGATGTTAGTCCAGTAAGAAAACAAGGAGTAAAATAGCTTGGAAGGTTGATTACTTAGTAATTAAATTATTAGTAAAGGACATGCCTGGATTTCTGAAAAGAATGAAAATAAATGTGTGTGCTTGGACAAACACATGTTTAAAATCACTTTCTTTTCAAGCAATGCTTTTATAGCTCTTCTACTCACTTTCTTCTTTTAATCTCCTTCATCCTTTTTCATGTAATATGTGAAGGTTTTTTGGTGATAATAGCTGCCAGCATTCCATTCCCAAACTCCACAGCTGCACTGTCTGTATCTTCAACAGATTAGATTCCTCTTGAAACTGCATCCATTGTTTGTTTAAAACAGTGCTTTTTACTCATTCCCAAAAGAGGATGTTCATTGTTATTGTTGTTGTTGTTGTTTTAGTAACCTTAAGATACCTAAATTTAATTTGGAAATAATAGTCTTATTTTCTTTGAACTTTGTAACGTGTTTGAACATTTTATTCTGAGTATCATGTGACTGGTAGCATTTTCAAAGTAGTGAGATGCAAAGGATCCATAGGTCCTTTTCCCATGAGCTGAATTTATATCATCTTCCTTGAACTAGTAAATAGTAGTGATAAGCAGTAAATAGTGATCTGATTCTTTTTCTTGATGCCTGCTACTGGTGAGAGGAAAGGTCTTAGATATTCTTTGGGGAAAAGAGACAGCCCAAAGCCTCTGCCTTTCTAAAGTCTCACAGAAGCTCTTAAGTTTGATTTTGGATGTTGTATACATGCATCATGGCCATCAGCTTCCAAATGGATTCTGATTTATGTGATTTAACACTGCAAATATATTGTTTATAACTGCATCTATTATATATGAAAATAACTAGAAAATACCCTGGGCAAAGTGCAGAGGTTGTTTTTGGGGGAAGAAAAACTGATGCTTGAGGATAACTGATGTTTTAAAATGGGCTTAAGATTTGACTGGGTCTGCAGCTAATGATTGTTACTGCCTTTAGAAATTCTTGACTTCCAGCTATATTTTAGTGTCAGAAAAAAAAAAAAAAATTAAACCTTTGAGCATTTCCTCAGTTTTGTTACTCATACGGTGTGGCCTTGGTACTTCCCAAGGGATAGGTGTGTATGATGAGGCTCTGTGCATTTCCCATGCTGTGTCATCCTGATCAGCTCAAGCAGAGGTTTGAGTTTCACTCTCTTTTGTGAGAAAGTTACAGCAGACTGAGGGACAGATAACACAACACCAGCTAATCCTGAGCCAGCCTCAATTTCTCATTCTAAATTGGATGAAAACCAGGGGACCAAATTACTCAGTTTTACTTGAGACAAAATCCCAACGAAGCCAACTAAGGCTTGAATAAGCGTGGGAGGTTGTGGCACTTTGCTTCTGAGTTACATCTGTTTTATGAAGGTGATTCACTAATTAGGGGAAAAAGAAACTCAAGGCACAGCTCTTTATTTACTCGAGCCTTGATGCAGCCTCTGTGTTCCTCATATTCTCTTGTTTCTGTCAGGCCTGTGGGCTTGTTTTACTGAAATTGTATTATTATTTTTTTTCCCTCTTTGTTTTTCCCCCCCTAGACTGGCAGATAGCTACTCTGGCTCTGCTGCTGGGTGGTGCTGCCATTATTCTCATAGCTTTCCTGGTTGGGCTGATCTCCATCTGCGTGGGATCTCGGAGGCGCTTCTACAGACCAGTTGCAGTCATGCTCTTTGCTGCAGGTAAGCACTGGCATCATTAAAAAGATTTCCTGAGAGCAGCTGAACTTTCATGGAGGGAAATATGCCTCATTCTGCATTCTAATTCAGAGGTGTTTGGTTACTTCTTTCTTAACTCCAGTGAGGTTTCTCAGGCTGTAAGTTCTGCACAGCATTAATCATTTTTGTAGTTGCACTATTATTAGTTCATAAACAATTATTTATTTGCATTATATTTATTGTTTTATGAAGTAAACACAGCAGGGGAAAGTACAGAGGCTAAACCTCAAAATACCATTTTTAATCTATGACTTTGTGCTGCTTGATGTCCCTATTTTTATTCTTCATGCAAAGCCATTTTTATTTTAATGTTCTCTCTTTTGCAATTTTAAAACAGGGAAATTAATACCCAAAGGTGAACCCTCGAAGCTCTACATGTGAAAATAAATAGGATTATCTTGCAAGGTGTTTATATATGCCCCTGTGCCATAAGGAATTAATTTTGTTGTGTCATCTCGCTTGGTTATTAATTTAACAAGCTGTCACAGTGTAGTCCCTGTTTGGTTTTAAAAACACAAAAATGGAACAGTTTATATAAACTATCACAAAATCTTAAGTGAGACCTAAGAATCTAAATTGTCTGTAGGACTGGTCCAGTGAGGTAGAATTACAATATCAAATAATCTCCTTTTATATATTCTGGTGCTGTGGGGCTTTGTCAGCATGGATGTTTCAGATTCTCCTGAGACTCACCAACCATGGTTTGCCTTCATCCTGTCACTCACATCTGCATTGGAGCCAGCAGCTTAAGCCCCTTCTGATAGCCCATAATGAAGAGGATGACAGAACCTTTGGGATGTATTAAAAAAAGCCACTTAGGAGGATATGAGAGGATGAGAGCATGGAATTGGAGGGAGTTTGGGATGAAGCACAGCTCCAGGAAGGCTCCTGCTGCCCCCTACTGATAACATTGCCTTGATGGAACTGAGCCCTTCAAGATGTACTTTTATGTGCTTAAGACATATTCCTAGATTACATTTCATTTGCTTTTAGGAAATCAAAGCAACCTAGGATCAGATTCCCTGAGTGGAAATCGTCTGGTTTTGTTCTATGTGTTGCACTGCTTGCTTGGTTAAATGAATAAAGGTGCCATTGTTTTAAAATTTAGTGTTAATTCTGAGGTTTATAAAGTATGCTGGGCAGTTAACTTTGAAGGAAATGGGGTTATTTAATTTTTGAAGTGGTTTCTTGTTTGGCTTTTGGCTTCATTTCTCATAGCGTTGTGTAGTAACTCGGTAATTATTCAGCCATACATGCCTGTCTTGCTGTGTTGTTCATTTAGTACTTAAGTTTGTACTAAAAAAAGAAATGGCTTTCCACAAGAAAAGATTTCCTCAAATCCTACTGTTTGTCTTCATGTGCTCTCCTCTGCATAAAATTGCTTCTAGTCTTTACTACAAAAGGTTGATGGTGACGGGGTTTAATGCTTCTTTGAATCTAAGAGGAAATTAAATTGGTTCTTTAGCTTATGATGGTGTTTGCATCTTCCCTTTGCCTCTGTCTGTGTGCATGTGCATTTTGAACAGCCATAACCTGAAGCATATGAGAGGAGAGATGATGAGGCCAAGACAAACTGCCCCATTCTTCATTACCTAGCAAATCTGAGGAGAATCCTTTCAGGATTTGACACTTAGGTTGTTAAAAGACATTTCCTACAGATTTTATCTTTGATGTCAGCAATTGTAGAGATGAATATGAATGACTTGAATGAATGATGTATCTTGAAAGAATTATGGAAAGAGTCCCCCACTTAAGAGAGGAAAATTAAATTTGTAGCAGTTTGTGCCTTATTCAGCTTTCCATGGGTTCAAGTTTTCATCCGTGGATTTCACAAATCTTTCAGGATAAACACCACCCTGACCTGTGAATGTGCTGGCAAGACCAAATATTTTGTGTAACTGTGGTTGGGAGTCTATCAGCTGCCTCTGGAAAAAGGGCACAGTATGAATTGCCCAGAGACATTTAATGATGTGTGGGTGTTGGGTAGAAAAGGTCTTTGTGTGGAAGAAGGGACAAAATGGAAAAGTTATTTCCAGGTGCTTTATAACAGTCTAAACAGTTGGCTCCAGGCTATTTTTTTTTCCTTCAATTTTTTTTTTTTTTTTTTTTTTTTTTTTTTTTTTTTTTTTTTTTTTTTTTTTTCCCTCAGCTTCAGGTTTCAGTTAGCAATTCTGTAGGTGAGGGAGAAGATTGGCTGACTAGTACTGGAAGAGATGAGAAAGAAAAGGACCAAAAACCCCAAAATTCAACCTAGATGCTGAGAATAAGCCAGCAAGTAATGAAAAGATGTGAATATGTTTTCATAGAGCTGACAGTATGTATTTTAGTGTTGAGTGGTAGAGGAATGCCTCAGGAAATGGAAAAATGTGGAACAGACAGGGAGTTGCAGGAAATATTGCATGGAGCCACCTTGGCTCATGTGCCTCTGTGGTCTAGTGGAGGTCTCCAGCTCCTGGACCTGCTGGGGTGTCTCAGAGCTCATGAACCAAACTGGCCCTCAAAGTGCAGGCTCACAAACTTGTCAGTGCAGGAGTTTCATGATACACTTACTGTTTAACTAAACACTAACCAAGTCTAATTTAGGGGCAGAAAGAGAATGTGTGCTTGCTGAAAGTCCATAAAAGAAACAAAAGAAAAATTAAAGATGCTTGCCTTTTGGTGCTGTTTTAACAATTGTGACAGTGTTTGGAAGACTGTTGACATTAGCGAGCTTTTAATGCATTTCACAAGATGCTTTTACATGCAAGCTAGGGAAAACAGTGGCTAAGTGAAAATATTACAGGTAAGAGAGTAATATAAAATGGTGGCAGATAATAATTGGAGAATACTTAAGGAGGTGTCTTTTAATTCTGATAGAGAGAGTACAGTCCAGCTGGATTGCATCCTTAGTTCTTTGCTATTACCCATTTTCATAATGATGTGGAAGATAGAATGAAAGTTTACTTGTCAAATTTTACAGTGGAAGTAGAAAAAATTGCAGAAACATTGAAAGCCAGAATTTGATTTTGTAAAGTTGATGGAGTGGTCTGAAAAAGTAGGACTGACTTCAGTAGAATGTAGTGCAGGTCAAAAAAGAGTCAAAATATCAAAGAAATACTGTTGGGGAAAATATTCTGTAGGTTATGTGCTCCATTCTCCTTTTTTGAGGCAGGATGATCACTAACAGTGACAGCTTTGTCTGGTCCAGTTTTGAAGAAATTCAAGCAAGAAGATGTTTCAGCCTCTCCAAGTATGTTGTCCTGAGCCCATACTACCCTCCTTATGATACTTTTTTCTTTGTTGATGTCCATCCTGAATCTCTGAGATTAGTGTCCACTCTCATTACTGCCAGCTTGCTTGGCACTGCAAAGAGGAATTTTTTTCTAGTTGTTTTTCTCATTTTTTATCATTGTTGCAGCTACTTTTTCAAGTACTCTTTGAAAAACCCAGCACTTATTAATTAAGTGCTTTACTCATCTGAAATGAGCAGGAGGTAGAGAACAGAAGTACAGAACTTAGTAGCCAGCACCAGCATTTTCATAATTACAGATCAATTAGAAAGCTACATCATAAGTGGGGGTTTTTTGACATCAAAACTTATAGTCAAACATTTGTACAAATAAAAAGCAAAGATTACTGCAATAATATTTTCCTACTTTTAAAGCATTTCTTACAATTTCTGCTTGTTTAATATGATGAGTATGTATAATTGCTTATATTTCATGTGAATGGAATAAAATTAGTATTCCTGTTACCATATTGAAAACATCATAGTGGCTCATGAAAAAATTTGTGTCTACATTTGAAATGAACAATCAAGTTTGAGACGATTAATCTTTTCTGAACAGCATTTGAGTAGCAGATTTTTTAAAGATTCTCTTTGCAGCCTGTTTTTTCTACAGGAAAAGACTTGTGCTTCTGAAGAAAGATAGTACACACTTCCCTTAAGCAGGTCAGCATAGCATGGAGTTCCTTTAAATTCATTAGAAACAGATCAGTAGTTGCAAGCATTGCTTTCAACATCTTTTGGGGTCATGCTGGTCATTTCTCATAACTTTGCTGACTGCTGTCTCTAGCTTACACAGCTCCCTTCCTGCTCTACAGGGAAAAACAATGACAGAAGGCAAAATCAGTGCAAATTGGTGACAGTGCTATGTAGGGTGGCTGTTCCCACCAGCCACTTGCTGCCAGCACTTCTTCTGAGTTCTGCAGTAGCATATCTGGATCAATAGTAGGAAAAGCTGGAAGCCTCACTATGGAAATGTCAAAAAACCCTTTTGTGTGTGTTGCTGCTTTAGCAACATGTTCCTCTTCCAAGAGAATCACTTTTTTTTTTGGTTGTGTTTTGACAAGTCCAATCTGTAGATTGAAATTAAGCATACTTCATATGTTACACTGGGGAAGGTGGAGACTTCCTTGGTTTGCACTTGACACAGACACACATGGAGCAGTTTCTGCATTGACTCAGCAGAGATGCTGCATCCCCAGCTCAGGAAGGCACTAAAAAAACCCTCATATTTCCATACATTTTCAGAAATCCTTTTTGACCTTGAATGGTCTTAAAGATGTTTTTGAAAGCTGAGCAAATGTTGAGGTGCTTTTGGAGTAAAGATGCTGTCATTATACAGAACTGGAATGCATAATCTTTTCATAAGAGTAGGTGCTTTTACCAGTGTACCCTGCCAGAGTTTCTCGAATGTTGCACAGTATTTTGTGAGCTGACAGACAAAAAATTATAATCAAATGGAATAATATTAAGTAACACTTCAATAACTGTAGAATTAAATAAAAGTCCTGTGGATTTTGATATCCACATCAGAAAATCCACTGTGCAAACATCATTCAGATTTTCAGTCTCAAGTAAGGGTCCAAAGACTACTCTCTAGGCTAAGGTGGATGAGCTGAAATTTCCAGTGAGTTTCTTACAGAGTTTTATCACTGAGGTTCTGATAAACATGGAATATGATCTCCCCATACCAGTCCTGTCCTCAGGACAGGTGAGCATTTGTCTCCAGGGCTAATGAAAGGGGCCATTTGGGCAGGGGTTGTGTGTGTGAGTGAAATGGCCAGTGTGTGTCTGTGGATCTCAGAGACAATGCTATGGGAAGTAATGATTTTGAAGCTTTTAAATATCTTGGATTTGACCTATTTTATTATCTTCTTTTATCACACAGTATTTCTGACCCACTCCCTAAATTCATAATAGTTTGCCGGTCTGAAGTTTAGTGACTGATCAAATTTTATAGAATCCTTGGTATTCTGTGCAAGAATGCCATTAATTCTGCTTACAGAACACAGTAATGAATATGAAATATGTGATTCACTGAGTCTCTACTGAGCACAAGTATATATCACCTATGACAATGAATTATTTCTAGGCTAAGTAAATTATTTGATTCTCAGCAATATTTCTTAATATGTATTCTCGCTTCTTGTTTTGACTTATTTACAATGGCAATAGAACAAGTTTTGCTGTTATGGAAGGAGTAATGACTGCAAAGTAAAATATAAAGGAGAGACAGAAAAGAATCTGGGAAACACTACTCTAACTGTTTATTTTGTGGACATCTGAAGGATCATCATTATATCACAGCAATAATATTTGTTCATCAACGAGGGAGTATGGATGAGCTGCTCTGTTCTCTGTGAATGAAATGAAGGTGCTTTAAAAAGAGCAGCACTTAGAAGCTAAAAATCACAAAAAGCATTTTAAATGTGAATTTCAGTTATTTGATATTTTCTTTGTTTTAGGGAAGCAAAATAAGTCTTCTTCTGACATTTATATTGTTTTTTTTTTCTCTTTCAGTTGTTCTCCAGGTCTGCAGCTTAGTCCTTTACCCAATCAAGTTCATTGAAACGGTCAGCTTGAAAATATACCATGAATTCAACTGGGGCTATGGCCTGGCGTGGGGTGCAACTATATTTTCATTTGGGGGTGCCATTCTTTATTGCCTGAACCCTAAGAACTATGAAGACTATTACTAGAATCATTTAATGAAAAGAAAAATTAAAAAAAGGATTACCCCATCTTTTCTAGCTCACAGTTTTTTTAGAACACTTGTGGAGCACCAAACAATCTCCTCTGTTGATAAAATAGCCTTTGCCTTTTGGGTGTGAACACTGTAACCAGCTTTTACAACCATTTAGAAGAACTGCAAACACTAGGATTGCTGATTTTACATAGGCAGATGCTGCAAGCTGCTGATACATAAACTTCATTTTTCCTGACAACAAGCAAAAGGATCTACGTGACAGCGATCATTGTGAGAAAACTAGTTGGAATGAGAATGCAATGCCAGCATCTGCCATTGCCTTCAGGGGAGCAGCTGGTATGGGCTCCATTTAGAAGTTTCCCTGTATCATAGAGGATTCAGATGTCTGATAAGCAGGCAATGGCATCTTGTACAATAGGCTGAGTTGGCCCCTTGTTACTTGCTCAAAAGCGCTCTTAAGGAATTAGTTGCAAGGGACTGTGTTGAGGGCAGTGAATGTAACTGGTTAATGACTTGCCTAATATCTGCATTCAACAGTCTGCTGGTAGAATAATTAAAAAAAAGAAAAACCCAAACAAGCCACCAACCCACACAGGATTTCATGAATTAGTAATTGACATCACCATGCCAGCTGTAGCAGATTGTTGAAGGAAGTCCAAACCCAGAGACATGTGCTTCTGACTGTGTAGTTGGAAGTTGTCTCAGCTCTCAGTGTTTTGCTGGAGGGGTGAAGATAAAGGGGAATAGAAAAAGACCTGTTTTGTCCCTGAGACATCTAAAATGTGTGAATGAATTGCAGTTGTCCTGAGTAACCATTTAACTTGCAAACATTGTCATGAAAAGAATGCATATGGAACAAGTTCAGTTATATTTTTGAAAGGTATTTGTTAGTATAAATGAATATATATAATGCAAATATATATGCAGAGGGAGAGAAATTATTCATCCTAAAATTGTAATATTGAGCTGTGATGCAGTGGTTAAAATACTAACTTTGTACACATTCTTGAAAGTCCTGGATTGGTACCCCCGATTTTGATTGGTGTTACAAAATAAACACACAATGATTTGTCTTCTGTATATGCCCTTGTACAGACTCTGTGTTATGGGAAATGCTTAAAAGTTCACATCAAGTTAAGGTAGAACTGGACAAAAATAACTTATTGCTATTCCATGTGTAATATAATACTTGCTAAAAATTCTTTTCTAAGGGTGTTGCAAATTAAAAAACTGCCATTTTTTAAAAATCTGGTTAGGTTGTGAGTGTCCCTGATCATCAAGAATACAGCTTAAACCCCATCATGTCCATATTAAAACATTAGCACTTCAGGAGGTAATCTCTTGTTTTTAAAAACTGAGTTTCTAATGGACTTTTTGGTGATTATGTACATCTGATTACTCCTTGCTTAGTATGTTTTCCACTTAAAAGACCCAGAGACTGTACTCATGAAATGAAGCCCAAGATAAAATAGGGAGAACCTTCACATCAATTTAATCCGCATCACTTTTATTTTTGTTTACAATTTGCTTATTTGGATATTTTCAATTAATTATAAGCATATTTTTATACAATTGTAATCTTTAGAAATAACTATTTTTTTTAATGGAGAAATTTAAAATATATTCTCTGTGGACTTCTGCGCAAGCAGATATGCTCTACACATCCACCTCTACACAAATGGTTTTGCTAGTTCCACGGAAAAGGCTCCTGAATTACTGGGTGTTAAGATGGCATCCCTTGTGTTTCTGCTGGGCCACCATCTCCAGGGTGCTGAGGGTCTGCAGTGACCACAGGGCTCCCTTTAGGAGTCACTGTGCAAATATTGCTGGCTTGGGAGATGGTTTATAAAACTCTGCCACACTCTGGAGTTCAGTCTTTACTACCGTGGCAGAATATTCCAAATCGGCAGTCTTTGCAGAACCAGCAGTGATTAATTAGATTAGATGGAGCAAAATGACAGCTTGACATGGAAGGGACTACATGGCAATGCCTGGAGTACAAAAAGGATGGGAGGAAAACTTGGATCCAATTATTTCACAGGCACCAAGAGAGCATTTGTAACTCTGCTTTATTTCCTGAGACTGACTTAAGGCGGATATTCAGTATATAGTTCACTCAGTATCTTTCTGAACAGCTGTGTAGTTCTGCTTTTATTTAGCAGCATGGAGAACATTGTAGTTTGGCATGGGAATTAGATTAGTGCAGAGAAGCCCACTGTACAGAGAAGATGTCTGTACCTTTCTAAGAAGATGGTGTTTTGGGGCTGGCATTGTGGCACTTTGTGCTGACAAGAAGGTACAATGCTGAACCCACATCGTAGCCACTAATTTATCAAATTGTTTTTCTTTATGTAGGGTTTGAGTGAAAGCAGCTGCCAGGCCTAAGGCAGATGCAAATGAATGGTGTGTGCTCTGCAAGTCACTGGCTGTTAATGTGAAAGGTGTTCAGGCACAACAATTTACAAACATGAATGCCTAAAGACAAGGTTCTTGATTCAGAGTTGAGTCAGAGATCTGATTTTCAGTCCCAGCTTCTGCCTTTCCTCTTGAAGGTGATGCAGTCTACTAGAACCCACCTCAGACTCAGGACCTTTGTGTTTGGGCATTTAGTACGTGGATTTAGGTACCTACCTTTAGCTTAGGTTGCTACTGCAGTGTCTTTTTTTTGCTCTTTACCATTGCAAATTTTGGCAAGCATTCTGTTTCTCAGAATGGAAGTAAAGGTAAATGCAACTTTGTGCTGATTCTTGGGGTTTTTTTAGCCACAAAAAAGATGCAAGTCTGTGTCCTGAGTGTACGTACGACAAATTAATAATTTTGTATGTTGTGCTTGTGTCATGTCGCCATGATTTCAGTTGTTTGACTTTATCTCACTGGCAGAATGATTCTCTCCCACAACAAATCCATTTTTTTCTTCCAAATATATATGAATAAATATATATATAGCAAACTTGCAAGCAGGGCTAGTTATTTGTATTTTTTAAGCTTAAAGTATACCGTCCGGTGCTGACAAATACCCAGCACCTCTTCTGGAGTTCTTGCACAACTTCGTTTAGCTTTTGTAAATTTTAAAAACAAATATAGAGAGACCTATGTGTTTGAAATATAAATGATATATATGGATTAGCATGTAATTGTATATTATTAAACATGCAATGAACTGACTGGTAAGTGAAGTCTAATCTTATGGCTAGCAATGTAATTTATTCAGACTGTATTTTTGTACAGCGCAGTGCACACTAACCTATTGCCTCTGTGTCCTCTATAATGCCTAAAACTGTGCCTAGAAATTTCATTTATGTCTTTCAAAGAAAAGAAAAAAAGATTATTAAATGCTTCATGTTGTTGATAGTATTGGTTTTTCTGATGTTGTTCTTTATTTATTTTTGAGAAGTGTATAGTATGTTTATTAAATGAATCCATCAAAATATGGTTCGTTTTAAATGGTCATTGTTAGCAGGGAAAGACTGATTTTTTTTTTTAATCTAAACTTTTAAGTTTGCAGTTTTAATACCATTTCTGCATTTCACGATTTTTGTAGCTTACATAAAGTTTTATGTGAAAAAGTAACTGAAATAAAAAAAAATTGTTACACTAAGAAAATGTGCCTGTTTTGCTCTGAGTGGAAGATGTAAGCAGCTCAGGTGGCATGGTTTCCTGAGAATGAACTGGCTCCTTAGGCTAATGAATATTCCTGGTATTCATTTATTCCATGGTAAAGGAGACTTATCAAAGTACACAGAGGGAGAGAGGGAGAGATGGAGGGGTGTCACTGGCAGGTTCCTGTATCTCACCTGGCCATAAAGCAGTAGCACAGGGTGAGTTTCTGGGTGTCAGAGTCCACGCTGCCTTTATAAAGATGCAAGTAACATGAGAAAACCAAATGCTTTAAATGTAATTAACAAGGCCATGTGTTGAAATGGGAATCTGTACTGAGCACCTTGTTCCAGTGGGGGAATTTATTCGTTATATACAGGTTTGGTTTTTGAATTTCCAGTAACTAATACTCTTGTCCATTTTGATTCTGAAAGCTGTGTTACTCTTCACTGTGAAAAAACACAGATGCTTTGAACCTGAAAGGTGGTGTTGCAAAAAAGGGAAAGCATGTTTGAAGCTCTAAAGACATGATACTGTGTTTTTTCTGCTATTGGGTAATGTATCCACTGCATCGCTGGATGTCTCCTGAGAGGGTGGGCAGCAACCTGAGGCTGCCAGCAGAAACCAAGAGGAGAATGGGAGGCAAAAGCCTTGCTTGGCTTCAGCAGATGAGTGCTGAGTGAGTACAGGCACAAGGATGGGTGCCCAGAGTGGAAATCAACTCATAGGAAAGGAACTCGCAGCAGGGAACAAGCATGATGGGGGTGAACAAGGATGGGAGGTGTCTGAAGCTCTGTTTTCTTCTGAAATGCATTGAGAGAGGATGTTCATAGGGAACTATGAATCCACTGGGATTGAGGGATCAAGTCAGGGGTAATGAAAGGCATAGTTCTTGAAATCTCCATTAAAATTCTTCTAGTTGTGGCTTTAGGGGGTACATTACCCAAGGGTTTGACCTTGTTTTAATGCCCAAATTTCAGGTCATTTGTGTTCCTTGGTGTTGGCACAAGGTCTTGTAGCCTCCTCCCTCTCTCCAATGAGAGGGGAGGTAATAATTCAGCACTTCTCTGTCAAAGCTGCTGAATTGTGGTGTAACTTAAAACACCTGGAGTGGGAGTGTTGGGACAGGCAGCTGAACTGTTTGGGGTACCTGACTGCAGTTACTTTGTGGTACCATGTATGTTATGTCACAATAAAGGGTCTGTAAAATAGGGCAGCAGGGAAAGAAGTTGTCTTTTTACCTTCTGCACTCTAGAAGAGATCTAATTCTCTGCTGAAAGGAGACTGCCCTTCCCTGCACTCAGCCAGGCAGGGATAAGGTTTTGGAGTTGGGGTACAATGAACAACAGGAGCACAAGCGAGCTTAAACAGGGAGCCCACTGGCTCAGGTCAAGGTGACAGACACCTGGGAGAAGTAAGTGACCTTCCTGCCTGTGGAGCTGAGCCTCAAGGGTGACAAAGACACACAAAAGATCTTAGTTTCAATCCCCTGAGAGGAACTGGATGGCAAAACAGCTTAGGAGGCTTTTGTGTGCTCAAACCCTTGATGCATTCCCAGTGAATGTGAGCTTCCTGTGGTGCCTTTGCCCTTGTGGGTGCCTTTGGTCACTGTGCACCTTGTGAGCAGCTTCTGCACTGCACTGTGCACCCCTGATAGAGCCCTGTCCTGAGGGAGACGTGCCCACTGTGCTGGGACACTGAAGCTGGGCAGGACATGGAGGGGTCTGGGAAGCTCCTCAGTCCTGCCACAGACCAAGATCCCACAGATGTAGATTAGATGCAGACAGCTGCGTCTCTTGGTGAATGTGAAACCAGCCATTATGAGATAAATTGTAACGGTACCATGAGGTACAAAAGATTTTCTGCAGGGAGACAAGCCTTGGTATATAACAATGATGAATGGATTCATCAATGCCCTCCCCAATATAAGAAATACTTTCTGACTCAGAGCTGCTGTGGGCTTAAAATACCTTTGTCTTCAGGTTGGTGTCACAGGAGGCAGAATCAGAGCCATTTTCTTAAACGTTTTTTCATTGAGAGCAAGTCAAGTTTTTTTTTTTTTTTTCTCAGGAAATTTAATAATATTGGAATTATTTAAAATACTTAAATGTATTCAGGTTGTGAAACTTCATCTCTTCTAAAATAATTTCTTGGCTGGTACATCTGTTTTAGGTTTTGGTTTCTTTTTTTTCCTTTCTACTACTTATCTATTTTTCACATCAATCAGAAAAAGAAAGCTGAAACCTTTGAGCCACTTGGAAGTTGAGAGAATAGGAGGGCAAGGCTGAACAGTATACTTATCTTGGAATAACAGGAGTTGGGGGGACTAATTTCAGCTGTATCAGCAGATAGCTCTGTAATAAAAATGTGTGAAAAAAGGTGAAATGAATAGCAGCTGAGAAAAAAAGGCCTCTCTTTCCTAAGCACACATGCTTTGTTTCTATCTGCTCCCATTTCTTCTCTTGATGCTACAAGAAAAGAAGAATTTATTTCAGGATTTGTCCTGGTTATCTTTTGAAGTAAGTGTGCTTGCTGCAAAGCTGTATAACAAAGTAGTTGTTAAACTAATATCAAGAATTTCTAATGGAAATGTTTAGAATACCTAATTTCCGAGGCCTAATTGGAAACAACTTAAATTATTACATCAATAAAATTTGCTTGAGGGAAAGCCAAAAGGGATTCATGTAATGCAATAGAAAGTTCTGATTTTTCAGTGAAAAATTATTTTTACTGTGGAACATCTGAAAAGCTTTGCAGATGTTGGATTAAAAGAAACACTGCTGAATTTTTCTGAATCCTTTAACACGTGGACATTTTAACATAAAATATCAGGCAGCTCGCAAAAGGAACAGGCAAAGATATTCTGAGAAGCGTAAGAGTGAACAGATTGTGCTCCATTTGTTTGAAAACAACCCCTACCTGATGGAAGTGCAGTGCTATTATAGTCCCTTCCAAACATCTTGTAATTCTAGCACAGCTTATTTTTATGGCTGTTTTTAAAGCTGTAAGAGTGTGACAACATGGAGGTTTAGGCCTCAGGTTTTAAAATGCTATTTCTCTTGGGAACTGAAGATACAAATCCAAACTTCCATCAGCTCCTGTCTTCATCCTGGCAAAGTCGATTTGATGCTCTTTGCAGCTTCTGGTTCTCAAGCCTCATGGCCCAAAGCTAAACCCCCAAGAGTTTGGCTGTTGTGTGTCTGCACAGAGCAGTCATTGCAGCAGCTGTGGGAGGGGGCTTGGGAGGGAACCATTCCAATCTTCTCACTGTGAGAGATGAGTAATGTGATGATTGACTCTCACAATTAAAAGGCAAAGATCATGTATATATGTTAAGAAAAGTTTTATAGATTTATAGTTATGTTTTACCCCCTTGTGTTGTTATCGGGGGACAGCTGGGTTTGGGACATTTGGGAGGGTCAGCTTGTCACTATGGCAACATCTGACCTCAAATCAAGATTTAAGGAAGTGAACTCCACCACTGGACAGCAAAGAAGGAGTTGATGGACAGAATTTTGGGAGGAGTTAAAGGGTTAAAAGGCAAAACCTCCATTGTGTGGGTGAGCATGTGGTGGGGAAAATTCTTAACTGCTGGTATCATTTTATTTTCTCTATTCAGTCTTCTGTTGTATTTTTGATAAGGTTTTAATAAACCTTTCTAAATTTTTGGAAGTGAGTAGCGATTCTGACATCACAAATTCCCACTGTGTCCCTGCAGTGATTTGCAGAGCTGTGCATGTCTGTGGAACACAGCTCTCCAAGGGGGATGTGACCCAGCACCACTGCTCCTGGAGAGCTTTGGCCAGCAGCCCTCACAGATTGTCAGATTTTCCCCTGTCTGGCTTGGTGAAGACTTGTACACATTAAATGTAAATGAATTGGTAAAGGTGTAACCTTCTGTTTTGGTGGTGGCTGACCAAGTCCAAACCCCATCAAGATATGATGAAATTGTCACTTGGCAATTCTCAGGGGCACAGGTGTTTGTAAGAAATGACCTATACTCTCACACTTCAGTTGATGAAGCTTTGTACACATGAAAAATCTTAGGAAATAAAATATTTTATCATGTTGGCAGAGAAGGATATGCAACTCTCATGTCTTAGACTTATTTTACATACAGAGAGATGGAACAGCATTGAACACATCTGCATGCTTTTAAATGTATAAATGTTAAAAAATCAGAATATGTATTAGTGGAGAGTACAGAAATGCCATTATAGAATATTGTTCACACTATTAGTTTTTAGCAGAGCTTAACAGAACATAAAGTAGGGGAATATCTTAATAAATTAACAACAGGAAGAAAAAAAAATGAGAACTTTACAAACATCTAGCAAGTGTAAAAGTTTCATTTTTTTTCATGAAGGGCTACACACCTTTTCCCACAAAGAGGCAGTTGGAGAAGAATGTTTCTTTAGATTTGGGTTTTAATGAGGAATTTTACTTGCTCTTTGCGCAAAGATTAAAACTAATGCTGCTTTGCAAACCTTCTTTTCTGAGAAATTTGAATAGATACAAGTTAATTATTTGCTTACAGTTAAGCTTTTCACACCTCTGGTTCAGTTTTGTGGGTCTCATGCAGCTGAAGCTCCTGAGAATAGGTACACTAGTTCTTTCAAAGATCTCGTTTTTAGTGCTGCAGCAAAAGTTTACAAAAAAGTCAGATCAGCAGCCTCTGCCTCCCAACACAGTCACATATCTGGGGAATTCAAAGCAGGGCTCTCTGGAAGCTGCTAATTGCCTGTCAGTCATCTGGTACACCAGCAGCTCACACGTTTTTGCTATCGACCTAGCAGATTAATAGTATAACCCAAACAAAGGAACAAAGGCTAAACTGTTCAGTTGGGAAGGGTACTGTGTGGTCTTTTCAGGCCAAGATTAACAGAGAAACAGAGAAATGGTGTTCTTTGTAAAACTAAAGCTGCAGTGACCTTAACTCTGGCAAACAGACTGAATTAGTTCAGCACTATTTGCCAGCAAAACCTGAAACAGCAGTGCTTTAAAAAAAAGAAAACAATAACAACAAGAAGAATTAAAACAAAAAGAAAACTCCAAACCCTATGTTGAAAAATCTTTCCAAGCAAAATGAAGTAAAATTAAAAT
Source organism: Urocynchramus pylzowi (assembly GCA_013397555.1). Lineage (NCBI taxonomy): Eukaryota > Metazoa > Chordata > Aves > Passeriformes > Fringillidae > Urocynchramus > Urocynchramus pylzowi. Next base: position 1,567,513 of record VZRH01002606.1, read on the forward strand.
TAAATTGGTTTCACTTTTAGGAGTCAGCAGCATAGCTAAAAGGATTCACAGAGCAGTGCTAGAAACTGTTGACCATTATGCTGAATGTATTTATAGTATCTGTGAGAGTCTATTTTCAGGACAAAAAACAGCACTGTTTAAAAAAAGAGTGTTTAAGTTTTCCTCTGGTATCTTTGGGACTTGTATTATTGGATTGAGGTCAATCAGAATAAGGGTGCTATTATTACTGAAATTAATATTTTTTTAGTTACTGGTAAATTCATCATAGCTAGGCATTCCATTTGAGACCAAGACTCTGTTGTGCTAGAATTGAACCAACACCAAAGGAGAGCCCCTGAAAATTTCCAGTCCCTCTATAATGTGGAGTTTCCAGTCAAATTCATAATTAAGATGGCAGTGAGATTTGTTCTCTAACTAGGGCAGTGCTGGTCAAAGAGAAAAGGGTGACTTGTGTAAGGAATGGCTGCTTCAAAAAGTGTTTTAGCCACCTTTATTGACATTTACTTGGGATTAATTAGTTACCATCTGGAGGAAAAAATTCCTTTCAAGCTAAAAAAGAGAATATAGAAAATGAGCCTCTGGTTTCTTGAGACAGATTTGTTTTTAAGGCTGTAATGCCATATTTTCCTTTGGCTTCTCGTTCCTGCCTGCCATACCTTGCCCACAGCCTCTGTTGTTCTAATGCAATATTTTTTCTAATGCAATATTTGTTCTAATGCAATATTTCCAGGACTGCATGGTAAATTTGAATAATTTCAGTGATCCACTGCACAGTGAAGTGGTTGGGAAGTGTCCTCAGCTCTGACCATTGCAGCAGCACACCAGGAGGGCTGGGCACAGCAAGGGGCAGGGGAGAGCTGGCACTGCTGGGCACAGTGCCCTGTCCCTGCACCACTGCAGAGACAATGCACCCCCAGCCTCTCTGCTCTGACCCCTCACTCAAGACAACAGACATTCCTTCCCTGCTGCTGTTGCAAGTCCCAGACTGTATCTGTTTCCCAGGGCGGAAAATGTTAAAAAAAGCAAGAATCAGAGAGTCTGAAACAAGAATCAGATATTCTGATACAGTCTGACCCAACAGGCTGCTAGATACTCTCCCCAAGGGTTCACTTTGTATGGAAAACTGTCATTTTTCTTACTGATATGCTATTGTATCAGTGGCCTCAACAAACTGTACAGTGGATGAAAATGTAGAAATTAGCTTATATTTCAGAATAGTTAGTTAATAATTATTGCAGTTTTGGTCTGAAAAATGCAAGTCAGATAACCATCCTGAATGTTTAGCTTTTAAATTTTAAGGTAATTTAAATTATCAGTGTGACTCATAATGCCACCATTTTTGTTCCCTGATTCAATGCTAGATTAATAAAAAAGGATTTCTCAATTTCACCCCTATGGGTGAATTCAATTTTTTATTTTCTGTGAATATTCTGTAATAGTAATTTGAATTTTTTTTGCTGGTAGAGATATTCTGTTCAGTAAGCTCATTTATTTGCCTATAAAATGTTGATGAGTTACCAGATATCCACCCTTCTTTAGTGAAGGATGCAATTAGTACTAGTTCATCTTGTAGTCATAAAAAATAGGGAACTTTCAGCCTGGAATCGGAGCCAGGAAACTTTCAACTGCAGTCAAAAAAACTAAAGCTAGTGCATATATTAAATGCAGGTAGAAGAATATCTCAGACCTTAGAAAATCAATTGAGAAGTAATGATCATTGATGAACATATAAAACTTGCAGAAAGTCTCATTTATTCATCGTGAGCTTCAATAAAGGACATCTCATTTGTCTGCTACAGAGCTGGAACAGGATGGATTACACGACATAGTGAATATTTTGCTTTGTGTTTTATTGATCTGAGTGGGAAATACAGATTGTACTGTAGAGTATGGACTGGATACAAAACCACTGAAGTCAATGAAAAGATTTCTTTGGGTTTTAGGGGCTTTAGAGCAGCAAACATCTGTGAAGTGTAAGTTCATGTGTAAACTGATTACACAACCCTGGAACAAAGTGGAAAATATTCTCTCTCTGGCCCAAATGAACTGTAGCAATTTCCTACCCTTTTCTTCTATGATCCTAATCACATAGAACAAAACTACAGTCTTTAATTTCAGAGATGCATGCATGTATCCTCCTTGACTTCCATGGCTGCATGTAGAAGGTGGGCTTAAAAAAATAAATTTGTGGCAGAAAGAGGTGCCAGAGGAAAATTTTGTCCACCATCTTAGAATGAGACTTCCCAGATATTGGTGTAACCCTAAAATGAACCTTAAATGCTAATCTGCATTATACCAAATGGGTTGTGCCTGGACTAACAGCACTCAGGAAATAGTTGAAGAAAAAAACATGATATTTGGGAGACCAGTCACTGGATGCTGAAAGGGAAATTAAGGTCATCAGAAGGGGTATCCTTTGCCCCTATGACTGAGTCTGGTTAGAACATCTCCAACAGGCTGGAATTTATTCTCTCAGCCATCTTCCCCAGTGTTTGAAGAGTCTAAAGTTAAGCCCAACACTGAGGAAAATAGAGATTTCCCATGCCAAAGTGCAGACAATGTGGAATGGATGCTGTCTACAGAGACATTGATTTTAAATATATGTGTTCTATTACTATTTTATTCCACTGATATTTTGAGGTAGATGTTTTTTTCTAAAGCAAATGCACATTAGGTAATATTTTGAAGAGCTAATGAACTTCACTTCCAGTTGCATCTGATTCTAAGAGCAACTTAAATCAAAATTGCAGATTCTTCTTTACAATACATACACAAAGACCATAAGATAGTTCTTTTCCTCTTTCACCTGTTGGTTTTGGTTTTTTTTTTCGTTTTTATTTCAAGCTATTGTAAAATTCTTTGTACTCCAGAGAAGCAGGACAAGTTTGTCTTGATACTAGAAGAGGCACAAAGAACGTGGAATTCAGTTCCTATATGGTACAATAATGTGCCCTGAAATACCAGTAAGATAAGATAGATATGATATTCTGTGTGCAAGTGATAAATTTATCACAAAACAATAAAAATCAAAAAGATGTTTTTTGTCCTCTGATTTTGACAGCTGCAGTTTGTCTTTAGATACTCATGATGAAATGTTCTAGCTAAAGGCATCTATATACATATTTTTAAAAAGCCCTTTAAACAGACATTAGAAATCTCTCATCATGCTATTTAGTCTTTGCTGAGAATTGATAAGTCCTGCTGAGCTTTGCTTCAGTTTTGATATAAGTCATAAGTGATGTGTAATTTGTTTTAGAAACTGATCAGCTCTCAGATACGTGCTGCTTTTGGAAGGAGTGTAAATTAAGGTGCCTGATGAACATGTGGCTACTTGTACCTCTTCTGCTGTACAAGTCAGAAGCAGAAATGCTCTTCTGGCAACAATAGAAACTGCTGAATAGGTTTGTAATGTTTGCTTAATGACAAGGGGAGAGAGAAGGAAGGTTTGGACTCCTGTGGGGAAGAGGATGCTTTTGGCAAGACGAGTGATTGCATTTCAGAGCTGGTTTTCAGCAGGACTGTGGGTGGCACAGGCAAAGCTTTTCACAGGAGACTGGGCAATATCCTCTATTCAGTCTCTGATGCTGCTACCCTTGCCAGGGCTGCTAAGGAATTAGAGATATGGTCAGATTTATGCAGTCTGTCAGAGAATCACATTTTATCTCTTTCTTGTCTCCCCACAAAAGCCCTTTGTCTCTGCTGGTTTGTACCTTTCTTCCAGTGCACTGCCATCAGTCATGAGTGGGAGAGCTGAGCTCTGGGTGTGTTGGGTGCTGGGCAGCCTCATCAGACAAGAGGAGAGTCAATGAAAGCTCCTCACCTCAAGACTTGATTTGGGTTTCAAACATGAGCACCTGCAAACAATACAAAATCAATCACCTTAATTCCCAGTGTAAGCTACATTCTGACCCTAAATTTCCTTTCTCTTTGATGTATCTTCAACAATGACAGAGAATAGACCAAACCTTTAATTCCCCTTTTTGCTTTTCAATACTTCTTGAGTATTTCAGTGTGCCATAGTCTGCATCTTTTGATCTCTATCTACTTTTAAAATTTCCCACTACTATGGCATACAATGAATTTCTTGCACTTCAAGTCTTGAAACAAGTCAAATCCTGCTTCTGCTTAGCATGTTCTATAAGTGCCAAATAAGAAGGCAGATATTATGGCTTATCCCCTTTTTAGTTATGGATCCAATAGTAACAGTCAAGAGAAGTGGGAAAGATTATATTTGACCCCATATGTTGTGAATATCTATAGTAAGCTCAAATACCAAGATAATAGCAGCTTCCCAGAGTATCTATTTCTGGTGTAGTCTGCACATTCATTTTCTGGGAAAGGTAAAGAAAATTGTTTCCTCCATAGGTTTTTCTGGGGCTAGAGTGATTTATCCACTTTCTTTCAAGAGGCTGTAAGTCTGTGAGGATGGTCGTGAACCACCCTTTAAAAGACTACTAATGAACAATGTGAACAATAGAGTAAAAACAAGGAAAGAAGAGAAAACAAAGGAGATTATTATTATATTATTACCTTTTATTAAAATTGTTACCTCATTACCTTTTATAACAGTGATGAAGACTGCCAGAATTAATTACAGATCTTTAGTACAGAACCTCTCCACAACTTCACAGAAATTTTTCATATTCTAAATGTGGAGAATCTTTATATCTGCATCTTTTCTAAGCATAGAGCAACAATATCTTTCAGTCAACAGGGACACCACAGGGATACTTGATTTCATCCCATACATTCACATCCTAGGAATGAGATTAAATGGACTAGGTAAAACATTAATTTCCATGAGTTTGTTACTTAATTACCATCCCAAACTGCTGCAAGATCATCAAGCATGACGAGGAGTAAGAAGAAAAAAAGTTGTCTTCTGTATTTTATATTCAGCAGCAGCCACACTGTTTATCTACAGTAAAAATGCTTGTGCATCTGCTTTCTTCCCAAAGCTTCAATGCATACTAATTATTTTTTCATGTATATTAACTAGGATTTTATAGCTTTGGCGCTTTGTGCACTGTTTCAAATCTTTATCCCATAGTGTTTCTCCTATCTTACTTGCTTAGAGCTGGAAAATTTTTTTCATAAGAGTCTGGTGCAAATTCGTTTTTGTGCACAGGCAGAGCCTTATAAGTTTTCTACTACAGCACAGTACAAAGGCCACAGTGTTTAGAGGAGCCTGATGCTTCCTGGGCGAGGTGAAATACCAGAGTACAGTACACTGAGGTGAATTGCCTTCATTTAGGATGTTTCCTTTGTCTCCAGTTACAGGCTGGATAGGTCCCTCTAAGAGTGTCAAGGGATTCCTTACAAGCCCCCACACTGATGATTAACCTTAATGTCACATATATTGAGTACATAGTACAGATACTACAGGTATTTGTCTGACAATACAGTTCTAAGCTTTGTCCTCTTTGTCCTGGTTCCACTTCCTACCATTCTTTGTCTCTGCCTTGCTCTAACTAAATTCCTAGTAGTACATCATCTTTTTTGAAACAATTCAGCAGTCTTTCATGTATCATCCTGATGTTATTGGCCTGCCTTTTTTTTTGTATGAATAAGTTTAAGTGAGAAATGTATATTTTTTCCTGTTGTTCTTAAACAGAGAAACCAAGCATACCAAGTCTTGATTAAAGTCAACAGTTTGCTCTTCTCTCTCCTCATTTAGCCAGCACTAATAAATAAATATCCTTTTCTATATCACTGCTTGGCCTAAATGATATGTAATTCACAATTGGTATTAATACTGCATCTGGCCATTACACCTTGCTTTGCTTCAGTAGTTCTTCCATGGTCCAAGGGTTGCCTTTATTAGCAGATCAGCCTGAGGACTGAGCCTACTGGAGAACTGCAAATAGGATTCCCAATCCCCTCCTAACTATTCTGACATATTATCCAATCTTTGCAAGCCCATAAAATTTTAAATGAGAACTACCTACAAATTTAACTTTACAATACAGTCACACTTTGCTGATTTTGAACTTTCTCCCCGCACGCATACAATTTGAACAGATCCAGTTTTTAATTTATTGTGGGAATCAGAGGGTGAGGATAATATATTCATGCTAATGCACTCAAAGCATTTATCATTGCTAGCTAACAGCTGCAGGCTTACCTTAAAGAGCTTTTCACATTACCTGGTGTAGTGAAAGGGATGGGGCTACACAGGCATTTGGCTGGGCCAGACACCCCTTTTAAAGGCAGAATCAAAACCCATGTATTCTGTTTTGAAAAAGGTGTACTCAGTCTAGGGGCATCCTTGACTGGTTGGCTGATTCAACATACAAAGCTTAAAATGAGACTGGACTCTGGAAATGCTATAAAAGTATATGATGGGGACTTGCCATATGTACCACAGTGTTTCTTCCACTTTGCTTTTGTATTTCTTCCATTCCTACCTTCATTTTCTAGTCCTACACCCTGGCCATGGTAGTCACACAATGTCACCTACAATAATCTGCCACTAAATTGCCTTCTTTTTGGGCAATTTGAGACACCTGTGGATTTTCAGAAGTTGCTTTAAATTATGTCCACCTTCTGAAGAAGAAAGAGCAGCTGTAAGTTTAGGGTTACACTAAAGATTTGGGGAGCATATGTGGAATTCCAAGATTTCCCAAAAACTTCTTGTGTGGTTCTGTGAGCATCTCTGGATCTTTTCACATTTGTCTTCCTCATTCTTGTGAAGGGGTGATGGTTTGGTACCTTTTTAATTAATTAGTTTAGGAGGCAGCAGTAAGAGGATATACACCACATGATCAGATAAGCATAGTAAAGGGGGCTCAATGATCATTTCAGCAGACAGAAACCATTTCTCAGGGTAACACAAACCAGAATTTTTGAAAACAATTCCATGGACAGTTTATGTAGAAACACCAAGGTGCTGACATGCTGAGATATACCTCATTTACTTCTTTTGTTTGCAGAATCCAGAGCTAGAATCACAGAATCATGGTCATAATGGGGTTTGGAGGGGCTTCTGGAAGCCTACTGGTCCAGTCCTTACTCATAAAAGAGTCAGCTAGACAAGGCTGCCCTGCTGAAATTTGAATAACTTCAAGGATGGAATTCTGGATCTCTGTTCCAGTGTCTGACCACCAGTTTTCCTTGTGTCTAATTTCCTGTATTCCAGTTCATCCATGGTATCTTGCATCTTTTTACTATTCATCTTTGAGAACAGTCTATCTTCATATCCTACAAGTGATTAGCTTTAGACTGCAGTAGGTCCCTTGACCTGTCTTCTATCTGGGCTTGACAAACTCACATCTCTCAGCTCATCTCTCTGCCAAGTGCTCCATCCCCTGGTCCACCCTGGCTGGCCTGGGCTGGACGTGCTCTGGGATGTCCATGTCTTGTACTGGGGAGCCCAAAACTCACAGAGCCCCAGTTGTGCTCTCACAAGTGTTGAGCAGAGGTGAAGGAACACCCTCCTGGACCTCCTGGTTGCACTTCCAATAGCCCAGGGCGCTGTTGGTCTTCAAGGGCCCATTTCTGGGTCATGTTGAATTTGTCCACCAGGACTCAAAGGCTTTTTTTAGCAAAGCTACTCCCTGATCAGTCATTCCTATCCTGTATCTTGTGTATTGGGCTGTCCCATCCCAGTGCAGGGCTTTGCTTTTGATTTTGTTGAACTTAGTGAGATTCTCTACCTTACTGAGGTCCTTCTGAATGGAAGCCCTGCTCCCCACTGCATTTTACTGTTCTCCCCAGTTTTGTGTCATCTGAAAACTTGCTGAGAGCACCTTCTGTCCTGTAATCCAGGTAATTAATAAAACTACTGGACATTATTGGTTCCAGTTCTGGCTCCTGAAGAATTAATTTGTCTGGTTAATGGCCACTAGATGGACTTTGAAGTCTGAAGATAAACCTTTGAACTGGGCTATCCAGCCAATTATCAAGCCTATTTCCTGTTTGTTTTTCTAATCTATATCTCTCTGTTTTGCTCTAGGGCTGCTGGAAAATACATCACAGATCTTAATAAATCCAAGATAAACAACATCCACAGTTGTCCCATCATCCATGCTGTCAGTCATCCCAGCTGGTAGATGATTGGTAGAAGGCAATCAGGTTGGTAAATTATGATTAATTTCCAGTAACTCTGTCTGGTTGTTCCCAGACACCTTCTTGATATGCCTGGAAGGAATAAAAAATTTAAGCTTTATTTTTAAGACTTGGTTTCAGTGAGGTCTAAGAAACTGGTACTGAAATTACAAAATCTGGCTAAACACTGACAGAGTAAATCTACTGAGCTCTTTTTGAGTAGACCCATATTTTGTTTTGTGATGGAAGGAGTCACATAACTACAAATGTAACTGAAGGATTTGGCAACAACTCCAGTATGAATAATTTTAGGCTCCTTATACACACCCAGAGCCAAAGATATGCTATCAACTGATCTGAACAGATTGCATTAGCTGAGATCTGATACCTTGTATTCAAAGCTTATAATATTTGTATGGCTATTGAATTTTCTGAAGTGTAAGGATTGCAGATAATTTAACTTGTAATGGTAGGTCATTCTTAATCTTAACTGCTTTCTTAGGCTGTTATATTTAAATTCATATTCAAGAACTTCATGTTCCTTATACGAATGTTTCTTTTAATTAAAGAGGATAAGTGTTTGCCACTGTGAGTTAAATTCTGAACCAAACAGAAATTGGATTGTGTTATCTCTGGGTGAATGTCTTTTGAGATAGTTCCTGTTTGTGCTGCCTCATTAAAGTTGTCTAGTACATATTTAGCTGCTTTAAAGAAAAAAAAAAAAAAGACCTTATAAGTATTCCACTTAAACCCATTTGGTAGGGTTTTCTCACCTTGTTTATAATTATCTGTACTTGTAAAATGTCAGTGTTATAAGGTTAACAAATCTGCAGCAAGTATATTTGAAGGAGACTTTGAGGGGAAGAAAAATCCTTCCTTTCCCTCTAAGTTGCTAAGGTGGCACAGGCTGCTGCTGCATCTTATCAAAAGTACTGAGAACACCTTATTAATTCCTTCAGCTCTTGCACGGCATGACTTATGCTATGGATTTCATTCATGTGTAATCTATTTTTTAAGGCTAACTCACAAGAATTCAGTGGGATTTATTTCTGTATATATGATTGTTACCTAGGAAATAGCAACAAATGGTCTCACTGTTCTTTCATGAGAACAGCGTGTGCAGTTAGGGAGTAATTGTTTAGTTTTACTATTGGAAAATTACTTTTTTTTAGATTATTGTTTCTTTTTTTTTTCCCCAGTATATTTCTAGAATCTCTCTGAAGTAAAAATAACTCTGCTGCTACTTCTCTAAGCACCTCCAGGTAGAAAACATTAGAAAAAGGAAATGTAGGCATGAGGCATTTGTATGTTTCAAAGGTATGTTCATGTAAAGTGGAGTCATTCTGTTTTAGGCCTGCTCTATACCACACTCAAGTTAGAGGTGGTAAAAACCTTTCTGTTCAGATGGCCATGCAGCAGTCTCAATAAAACAAATCCATCTACTCTCCAATTTCCAGTGAACAGGTGTTAAATTAATCAAATCTTGCCATGAGTACAAATCCTTACTTTTCCCTCCCTTTCTTTAAATGCAAGAAGAGGTGTTTCAGGAGAAGAGGAACCCANGTGGTAAAAAAACCTTTCTGTTCAGATGGCCATGCAGCAGCCTCAATAAAACAAATCCATCTACTCTTCAATTTCCAGTGAACAGGTGTTAAATTAATCAAATCTTGCCATGAGTACAAATCCTTACTTTTCCCTCCCTTTCTTTAAATGCAAGAAGAGGTGTTTCAGGAGAAGAGGAACCCAGAACTGTGGGCCATGAACCTTCCTATGAGAAGTGCAGGTGGTGTATCTTGGAGTTCCTTGTTTCTTGGTGCTTCTGTTAAGCTGTGTTAGCTGGTGTGATGGTCTGCTCCTGTAGGAAGGTGAATTTTCCTCGTGTCCAAGGAACTAACAAAATAGTTCCTATATCTGCTCATGCAGGTATGTTAATATGGGGACATTCTTTCTGTAGGTACCCATTATTAAAAATGTGGGATACAGAGTTTCATAAGTGGGTCCAGGTATAAAAACTTATCATTCCACCTGAAGAGATCTGAAGAAACACCATTTTTTAGAAAGTAACATATGGCTTTCCATGAAAACCTCTGACTGACCTCAAGCTGAGTATCAAATATAGCCCAAGAGTATTAGGACCAGTCACTTTGAAAACTCTTTGTTGTGATGTAAAGGATGCTACAGAAGTGGTGATATATAGAAGGGCTGCTGTTGATGTAATATCCAGGAATAACACTGGCTTGACAATCCATTAGCAAAGCTCTAGTGTGGACAGCTCCTCTAATGAGCTGAAAATGAAAACACCTGGCCATTATTCTTAAAGACTTTCTCAATACATCAAGTAAAGTTTTACTCAGAAGCCTCACTAACTACAAGCTTTCTTTATGAGTGGTGGCAGAGGTCTTGTGGTCATTCTGCAGGCAGAGCCATCACAGCTGTGTAAGGCACACTTCCAGGTACTGCTAGAAGGATGGGGGTGGGCTGGACAATCAGATTAAAACCACAGACAAAACTGGGTAGCTGCTAATGAAGCAACTTGATGAAGTACTCAATGTATATTTTTTAAATGCTTAATCTCCATTTTTGTTTTGTTTTGTTTTAAGGTGAACACAGTGTCATAGATGTAGAGGAACCTTTGCTAGCTACTATAAATACCCATTGTGAACATCTTTATGTGTGACTTGTATTTATACTCTTCTCTATTACATATCCTCCCTGTGCTTTTCTCCAATGCAGTCCTTACAATGCCTCCAGTATGCTCTGTATCACCTCTGTTGAAGGAAATGTGTTGACTGTGGCCTTCCAGTGAGTTCTCAGAGTACAGATCCTGCTTTCCTGACACAGGGCAGACTTGCTCCTGGCTTCCCTAAAAGCACCAATGGTCCCTCCCAACTCAGAATGTTCTGTGGTTCTGGGATTCTGATAAAGCTTTCATTGTCTCAAACAATTTCCCCAGGCAGATTTGTTTTTTAAGGGCACATTTTCTTTTCAACAGCTTTTTTTTTTTTTTTTTTTTTTTTTTTTGCTTTTGCTTTTGCCATGTGGTTGCTGGGATAAAATTTCATTCTTAAGACACTTATTTGGATCTATAGAAGCCAGATCCAATCTTATGCACTCTTTCAAATGCTGAACTAACATTACTGCCTGAGGGAAGTGCACTTGTTTGCTTTTTCCTTCTTGTAATTCCCAAATGGGGGAGATGATGTTAAAGGACTGCAACCAGTGACTGTGAACAAAATAAAGTAAACTCAGCTTTGTCCAGCTTCTTTTTTCCTTAACTCTTCTTTTAAAATAGAAGCTTTTTCTGCTTCCCTCTGTTAAAAAATAATTATTTTCTTGCATGCCCTTGAATATTTGGTTATTACCAAATATTACAGTTATCCTGTAAAATGTATACACTTAACAGGACTTAAGGGAGGATGAGGAAATGCATTATGGAACTATATTATGGAACTATATTATGGAATTACGGGGTTTTGTGTCCTGTCTGATAAGGTGAGTTGTTTGTCCTTAATGAATGTTTGTTCTTTAATTGTGTTAGAATTATGACTTATTATAAATTAATGCATCATAGTGAATTATCTTGATCCTTATTATCTAAGAATTTTTTGGTTTATGGGTGATTTATGCTGACTTCTCAGTGTTTTCTATGCAGTACAGTTCACTTAATTGGGAGGGTTACAAATCTCAGTCTGCTACAGTGCAGTGTGGTGCCATTAGAAGTTAAGTTGTATTTCAGCATATAAAAATCAATTGATAGCTAACACTGGCTTTGCCTGCAAGTTGAAGTACTCTGCAGGTACAGAGTGGTATTATAAAATATAATTCTGGTTGTGTGGGCCCCCATTGGTCTGAGTCATTCTTTTTCTCTTGCTCTGCTGTGGCCTTAAAGAAATCAATCCTAATTCAGGGTAGATCCTAAAGCATCTTGTGTAAAGCTTTTTTAAACTGGCTCTTAAAACAGAAGGTGATATGCAGCATACCAACACAGTGGTATCCTCCAAGCCAGTGGCACTTGTCATGATCACATAATAGGCATTTTTTTCTTCCATTGATGTGTGTTGGTTCTTCTGCACTTAAAACACAACAATAATGAAAAAAAGATCTCCCGCCAAAACATATTTTCTTTGGGAATCCCTTTTTCAACAGTGATTGCCTTTGATTTTTATCCAGAAATTCTTGCAAAATTCACTATGTTAGATTATCAGGTGTGCCTTTCTTTTGCAAGGCTTAATGGGCAATTACTTAAAGAGCTTGCCTAATTATGGATACCTGCCTCACCTCCCCAAAGATTGCTTTAAAATTAGTGATTTCCCCATTTTGTTCTAATTTTTCTTTAGCCTGTGCAAAGTAACCCATGAAGTTTTTGATTAATTGGTTTAACCCTTGACTTTTCTGTAGTGAGTCATAGTTTCTGTCGAGGTGGTTCAGCTCTCCTGATACTTTCAGTTTATTGTTGTCCTGCACAGCAGTTTTGGGGGTTGATACTGTTTCACTTTAAACAAATTCCATAAAATCCAAGTAGGAATTTTATTGATGTCCTAACTTGTTTGGGTTGGTTTTTTTCTTTTTTTTTATGCAGCACACCAGGCATTTGAGAGTTGATTTGGAGCTCCTTGAAGATTTCTGACAAGGTGCAGGACCAGCCTGTGCTACAGCAAGAAAGCCTGGGCTGCAAACAGATGCAATCCCTGCCTGCTTTGAGCATGTCATGCTCATGTATTTGTCTCTCACGTGAGAGCTTAGCTCTGCTTTCTCTTCTGTCCTTGCATTTTGGGTTGCTTTAGGGATACAATTCACTACAATTCAGACACTAACAGTTGTTAACAGCCTTCACACCCAGAGTCCCCTGAATGGTTAGTTGGAAAAAGAGGTCCAAACAATAGTATTAATTCATCCCCCAGAAATATCTGTTCACAGTCTTAAAAGACACACAATTAATATGGGAAGATATAGATACAGTGTTAGAATGTATCCCAAAAATGTTTTTGATCCCTGTCTGACATTACTGGATTGTTTCAGCTAATTGGTCAGTGCAAAATTTATATGGAAAAGTCTGCATGCATGTACAAAATCAGATTTTATTAAACCAGAAAAGAGACAACTCTGAGCATGAAAGGTTTCCTTGGGTCAAAAACAAAACCAGCAAGCTTGAAATATGGTGGGAACAACAGTTCCCACTGTTTTACTAATTCCTTGTGTAAATAATTTCTCCCCTCTCTGTATCTTTTTATTCTTCCTGTCTTTGTCTTGACTTTTTAGGTTATAAATTTATCATGAAAAAGATGTGGTTTTTGAATATGTTTACACAACCTGTCACAAGGAAATGGTGCTCTGGAAGGGTGATGGAGGATATGGGCACTTCCCAACTCCACATTTACCTCTTTGCCATTTTGTTCCCATGAACAGGAGCTTATTCTGGATGTCTGCATCTAGGGCCAGCTGGGAATACAAAATATCTGACTCTTGCTATAATCTGGCTCTTTTCAACAAGTTTGGGAACCCTTCAGCAAACATTCCTAATTATGTTCCACTTTTTTTTTGCACCCCTATGTGAATTCATCTGAATGCCCTCTGAGGTAAGAGCAGAAACAAGCTCTCATGCTTAGCCACACCTTGCTTGACCACCTGAACCACGGGAAGAAACTACCACAGTGCAAAATGTGTGAGTTCAGGCATGTTCCTTCCTTGACATTCTGTAGCAGAAAAGTCTCTTGGATTTCTCATTTTACTGTCCTGTACCTGTGTTACACAATTAAAAAAATGCAAAGCCAATGTTTTGAGATTTTTGCTTTTGTCTTGAAGCAAATGATATATTAGTAGCAGCTTTGTCCATTTTTAAGGATTTTTAAATCACATATAAATTCTATGTATGGAAGGCCAAGTCCTATATCTGAGTACATAGGGAATAATTGGTCATACAAGAAACCATGTGTTATCCATGGTCAAAACCCTCCATTATTCATTACTGAATGATATTAAATTCTTCCAATTTAACTTAGAAAAGGAATGACTTGTATTGGAGAATCTGTATCTTTCTTTGCTATTCTGTCTTCAGCCAGAGCATTATGAGGGAAAGAAATAAAAAATTCAAATTAACTTTTGTTCTGAGATTATCCATTATTTTTCTACAACATAATAAATATTAAATGGGATGTCCCTACTCTGTCTTACTCTTACCCAGAAATACAAATATGACATGAGGAAACAAGGAAAGATACTGCTACTAACCCTTTTGTATTCTTGACTGCAGTAGAATGCATTTCATTTTGAATGGGATAGTAAAAGCCATCTAAAAGTGTCTTCAAGGGACATTGTGAGTAGATGTTAATTTGCAGATGTTGTTTACAGCTTTGGAAGTAGTCAGTAACTTTATTTCTTACTTGTTTATCTGTTGTGAAAACAACCCTGTGTTGTCAGCACTGTTTGCAGCACAAATCCAAAACACAGCCCATACCGGCTACTGTAAAGAAAATTAACTCCATCCCAGCTAAAACCAGAACATTGTCTTAATCAGGAATTTTTTTTCTCTGTTAAAATAAAAAAAAATAAAAAAAAATTAAAAATTAAAAATCTGGTACTCGTTGTAATTGCTACACTATTCCTTCTCAGGGAAGAAATGTGTTGAGTCACTGTTAAATAATTCTCTTAGGCTTAAAACCATCCAAGCCAACTTTTGTCTGTTGCAGATACTTCACTTTTATTCCCCTGCCCTGCTTATGTCATTAGGGGTACAAAACAAGAGCAAGACTGGCAATTCAGTCTAGTGAGGGTGAAGGAAAAGAGAGAATTTCCCCCCATCTTTACATTAGACTTCTGTCACAGCACTGAACTATTCAAATTATAACATGCAAAGTTCCATTATTTAGTAACAAGAGACATTTCAGTTTTACCCTTCTCCAATCACTGCATTTTTCAAACAATTACTGTTGGCTGTTGTTGGTACAGAGCTTGGATTTATTACAAATCTTGAAAAATCACCAGTGAATTTTGGAAGTTTGCCTAACATGATTTAGATGTTGACATGGATTTGATGTGAGACATATTACACACATAATTCCAAAAGTGACACATTATTCCAAAGCTAGGAGTCTGGTTTGTGGCTTGGGATCTGACTTGACACAAGATTTGTTCTCCCCTGCTAAGCACACAGCCTCCTTGTAGCCAGGCCAACACAGTAGCAGCAGTAATGTTGGCTGGATCTGGGGTGACCAAATATTGTGAAGAAAGACAAAAGAAGCAGCAGGTGACACTGTGTGACAGGCCTGAGACTGCCAACTTCTGCAGGACCCTGACAAGCATTACTGTGAGGTGCTGTCACCTGGGACCTGCTGTTGCTGTGTCCCAGGATGTCTCCTTAATTCCCTGCTGCTTGTCTGCCTGAGGTTGTCTGCAGGCAAAAATATCAAACTTGTTGCCCTTGATCCCCCCCCTGTTTTGTCACATCACCTGCTCCCCATGTGGTTATTTTGACTTTATGCAAATGGAGAAAAATTGATCTGTTTGGGTGCTGCAGCAGTGCTGCTTCTCACCCTAAAATGGGTAGTGTAAGTGCCACGAAATGATGCCAATTCCCACCATAATTTCTTTGTCTTATCTGTCATTTGCATGTCTTTGCATGTCTGCGAGGGTCACTGACTGATGCCAGGTTTTGGATAGCAGATGTCCTTGTGTTCAGCTTTCTGTTGGACAAAATACCTGCCAGTGACAACCCAGACATCTTTGCTTCTGTAATTTAAATGCACTAAATATGGCATGGGGTCTACCTTAGTGCAGACAATTTGATGTTTTCTTTATGACAGTACTAAAAAGGTGATTAACAATGCACTTTGTTAGGAAAACCAGCAGAAAATAATTTTGATTTTTCCCCTTTTTATATCAGATACACAATGGGGTTTTTTTTTTGCAACTAATGGTTGGTGGTAGAGATGTAGCTGGGGTCCATAATTCATATAATAGTTGCTCTTTAATTTGCTAGTTGTTCAGGGGGGCCTCCCTGATGACTTTTTTTCTGTGGTGTTCTGTTTTTGAGAGGCTCAGAACCAACATCACTATGTAGATATGAAGGATGATGATGAGGAGGAATACTTCCTCCCCTGTCCCCTTTCAGTGGAGCTTGTTTTAATATGCTTCAAATTTGCTACACCTCCATTTCTAATGCAGTGTTTTGGGAAATGAGCATGGTCCAGTTTTTTGCAATAGGAAATCACCAGAACTTTGATTTGGAAAGTTGTTACATCATCAAAAGACACCCACTTTCAAAATTGTCAGGCTTTGGTACAAATCAGCTATCTTTTTGAAACAAGAAATATATGTGGAGTTCATGTTTTGGAAAGAAAATTAGACTTGATGATTACTTATTAACTAATCTTCTCCAGAATTATGTTTTTCTCATAGCACTTAGCATGATTTTTTCATGTTTATTGAAAATATATCCTTGTTAGAAAAATAAACTATAATTTATCATTGTATTGACAAAGGTGTAAGTACTTAATTGCCAACTTGTTGATTCCAGAGCTAGTTGTGCTTTTGAAATAAATGTCATATTTTAAGAAATTAATTGAGCTTTTAATGAACAAAAGTTCTCCTGAGCTTCATTTAAACATGAAGTAATGTTTCTCAAGGGGCCCATTCTCAGGCAATACCTAATAAAGTTGAAATTTTTATGCTCTATGAAGATTTTTAGTTCTGCAATATTTTCATAAAGAAATCTCAGAAAATAAAAAATGCTACATGGGAATTGCTCCAATTAACTGACTAAAATCCATTGACTGGCTCCAGGGGGCCCATTTTTCCATATTGCAAACAAGATCTTATTTTCTCAGCTTGGCCTATAACTTGGCATAGATGGAAAGCTTTAATTGTTCAATTTTACTGTTTGCTTTAGGTATTTCCTACCTCTTTTCTTAGGTTTTGTAATTTTTAAATTTCTCATTCTTGTAAAGATTTAGGAATCTCTGTCCCAATGACTTTTAAGTAAAACATGTTTGAAAACAATGCAGCTAAAAAGCACTTTTTTGGTTCTATACAACTAGGCTCACTTAGCTCATTCGTGTATTGCTGAAAGCTTCCCTGACTTCTGTAGATATTTTTATTTTCTTTTATCCTTTTAACACAACTGTCAAGTTCCAGTGTCTCTTAGAAAAGTATCATCATAGCAGTCATCTAAAAACAGTTTCTGCAGATTTTTTTTGGCCAGATGTGGCTCTGAAATCAGAAAATATCTGAGGTGGTGGAAGCAGGATTTATGGTAACCAGTGCTGGATAAATGAAGACATAAGATTGTGTCTTAAGTTATCAAATTCCCACAACTATTTCTCACCAAATAAAAACTTCAGTATAATTACTGTGAGCTTTGGAGAAAATATTTATAAATATTTGTGTTTAACTTCAAAGGAAATGACTAGTTTAATGCCTCTATGCTAAATTTATAAAAAGACTGATTAACAATGGACCTTGTTACAAACGATTTAACTAAAGATCTGTTCCATAATTGGTAACAGGAACAATGTTGTGAATATATAGGAAGAAGTCTGTAAATCTGTTTCACCAGAAGAAAGAAAAAACATTTAAGCATTTTGAAATTAGAAGTTTCATATTCCATGGTGTTGGAATGTATATTTTCTTGACTACTGGGTTCATAAGAAAAACCAGCTTCCCAGCATTAGGGAGGCCTCTGAGTCAGAATGTGTGAAGCTTTACTGATGTCCAAGATGAAAGAGAGTAGCTCCAGAAGCAAACTTCATAGTGTGAGCTGGAGTGTGCTCTTGGGTCTTCATTTAACCAGCAGTGGTGAACAGATCCTGCTCCTCTCCCTCACCTCTGACAGCAATTTCACAGCTACCAAAACCCATCTCGTAGACTGGTGGAAAGGTACTTGACCATTGACTCCCTGACCACAGATTAAAAAGAAATTCCTGTGAATACATGAGTGAGCCTTTCTTTCTGTTCTGCTGCAGTACAGTCATCCAGCAGAAGTGAACCCTGGGCAGAAATCTCATCCTAGCAATATTCCTCCTTTTTATGTATCTTGCCCTGCTGTGAACTCCCTCCTGGTTTCAGTGCACGGATGCTGGTATTCTCCTTGAGATGTTATGGGACAAACTTGTTTTCTCCTTGTGACAGTGGTATGCTGTGAGATTTATGCATTCCCTCTGGGTAAAGAATTAACTCATAAGACAGATTTGATTACACAATCCAAATTAATTTAGAAGCAAGGCTCTACTCCACTGCTGAGGGAAAAAACAAAAAAAGAAGTAGGTTTGGTAGATCCTACCCATTTATTCCAGCTGAGAATTTCACCAGAAGACTGCTGAAGTGGCCTGGTTGTCTGGGTTGATGTGAGAAGATCGTGGTGTTTCTTTGTTAGATCTGACACTTGCCCACTTCTGATGGGAGGGACATCCTCCACTGTTGTGCTGCACTATCTCATGCCAACAGTTTCTCAAACTCTTTTGCACTTCAAGTTAACCCTATACAAATATATGAAGGAATACCTAGAATGCTCTTTGTGCTAAGTGCACATCCACCATGATACCAGAAGGGTTGGAAATTATATTCCTTCCATAATGCTGTTGAGAACAGGTACTGAGACTGTGAAATAACTGTGGTAATTCATAAGTGTCTGTGAAATGAAAAATCACAGAGTAGAGAGAGAGTATCTCAAGTACTCAGTATTTGCTGTAGTGCTTTTTATTATCCTCAAAGGCAGGCTAAGGATAATTTCAACTATCATAATTTTCACACACAAAACATTAACAAAAATTGGCTCCTTGTTTTGTGTTTTACTAAAAGCAGCTACTATTTCCCCTTATTCCTTCCAGTAATTGTATTAAGAAAGTTAATATTTGACTCTAGCAGTAACCAGAAGAATTTAAAATGGCTTCAAGACCACATTTATGAAATTCTTAGTTGCCTGGGAGATTCTAAAACAGCCACTGAAACTGCTGACCTGAAGGCTGTTTGTAGTTTGTGATTTTGAATCACCTGGGCTGATTATCTCATAGAGGGCAAGGCTAATGAAGATGCTCTGTCTCCAGTACTCAATCAATGGTATCCAGAGGCAGCTAAACATCACACTCAGGACCTCTGGAAAGACAAGTGTGAGATCACAAAAAGATAGATACTTCCAACCCCCTCCTCCCTCCTGTATATTCTTACTACAATCACTCAGGGTTCATCTGACTTATTTTAGAGCTTTAAAAAATAGATAATCTTTCTAGTGGAAGGAAATAAATGACAGATTTTGGGGCCAATTGCTGTAATTTACTTCAGGCTCTTGCTTAAGAGCCCATGGCCTAAAAGCTCAGCTGTAAAGCTCTACATTTAATTTGATGCATCCCACCTGTGAACACCTAAATACTGAGTGAGTCACCCATCACTGCACATCTTCTGAGGCAGCTCATTAATCTTGAGTGTAGCCCTGCTCACATCTGTCCCACATGTTGCTGCTCCAAGCTCAGTAAATATCTGTCAGGACATAGACAGCTTTCACTTTCACACAATAGGTTTTCTGGAAACCCATATGAAAAGGTTTAACTGAGTAAATACCACTTAGTGATGCTTTGTGTTACCTGTTTGAGGATGTGCACACAGTCACTTCACAAGATTTATCATGTCACTGTCACTGGACAGAAGCTTTTGGAAGATGATAGCACAGAAAAGGTCTTTTACATGTGCAAATATATTGAAATGAGTTGAATATATTGAAATTCTCTCTCTAGACAGCAGGAAGAAAACATTTTCTCCTGTAACTGGGCTAAATGATTTTGTGAGGTGCTCTGCACTATGTAGGGAACAGCTCTGTGAGCCACTGGTGCCTCTGCAGATGTGAATGGGTAGATGGAACAAGGGAGGTGAGTTTTTCTCTGTAGAATCCCAGCTATTTTTTCTCCAAATTACATAAAAAAGTGAACACTTACTTAGTTCTCCAGGGCTGTCTGAGATAGGAGTCTGCAATTCTTCTTTCTGTTCCTTGAGTGCCTACTCATGTTCAGAAGAAACCATTCACAGTTATTCCCTTTGAGAAAGTGACTGTATTTAATGTGCATGCCTGAATCATAGAGTATCCTGAGCTGGAAAGGACTCACAAGGATTATTGAGTCCAAGTCCTGGCCCTGAACAAGACCATCCCCAAGAGTCTAAGCAATTCCTGAACTCTCAGGTTTGGTTCTGTGACCAGTGCCCTGGGGAGCTGTTCCAGTGCCCAGCCACCCTCTGGGGGAAGAACCTTCTTTTAATATTCAAACAAAACCTCCCCTGACACAACTTCAGGCCATTCCCTCGGGTCCTGTCACTGTCAGCACAGAGCCGAGATCAGTGCCTGCCCCTCCTCTGCCCCTCATGAGGTAGCTGTGATTGCAGTGCGGTCTCCCCTGAGTCTCCTCCAGGCTGAACAGACCAAGGGACCTCAGCTCCTCACACAGCTTCCCCTCAAGGCCCTTCACCATCCTCGTTGCCCTCCTCTGGATACTCTCTAAGGGCTAAATATCTTTTTCATATTGTGGAGACCAAAACTGCACACAGAGCTGGAGGTGAGGCCACCCCATCCTGCTCTATCTCCTTAAGGCTGCCTGAACCCCCACCAGGAGCATTGCAGGACACCCTTACCATGGAGTCCTTTCAGCTGGCTGTAAGCAAAACAGTAAATAGGTTCATACCTCAGTATATGAAGTTGTCTGAACTATTTCACTTCCTCACATCCACATTATTTTGGATTATGGAATTGGCTGGTTTTCTTAAAGAGAAAAAAACATGATTTCTTTATCTTAATTTTTTTTTTCAGGCATACTTTGAAAGGTGACTATTTACTAATCTCCCAAAGAAAAACCACCATTTAATAAGTTATTGCATGAATAATTGCACTGCATTTACACATCCTTAGGTGGGATGCAAAAGAGTAACTACGTAGCTCACCTTTGAAGCCGTGCACAGTACTAAAATAATTATAGTCAGCAATTGTGGTAGTAGTTGTGGGTCAGAATTCTGTGCCATCAGAAAGCTTTGGTCTTGCATCCTTGTTCATTTGGTCTTGCAAGCTTGTTCATCTTTCATGTGTACTGCTACTTCCTTGCTGACTTTTGGTGAGAACAAAATCTTACTGACCAAGTCAAGACTACTGGCTGAGATCAGTGGTCATCAAACTGGGGCTTTCTTTTTTGGCACTGGCTTACTTACCCTTCTCCAACAGTAGACTTAATTTTATTTTAATATGGAAAAATTAAGTTGTCTCTGCCTGAAGAAGAAATGCGGGGAAAACAAAAAATAGCAAGGAATTGAGGTTTTTTATTTTGTTTTTATTTGCCCAGTTCACCATTGAAAGTTCGTTCACAGCCACAAGAAGAGACACATTTTGTAAAAACAGGGCAAACAATAACTTTCCTTTACGATTTTCCTTGTAATTTTCTGGCAGAATTTCCCTTCAGAAAAAAGAAATATTAAAAAAAGGAATAAAAAGTAAACATTAAGAGGCTTCATTAATGTTATCTGTACTTCACTGTGTGGCCATTTCCCTTCTGTTTTTGACACACATTTGAATTATGCTCAAGAATATGAAAACAACATACTAAGGATTTGCTTAATGAGAAAAATAGCTTTGGAACTATCCTGGTTGCATAAAAAATGAATTTATGGGTCACACCTGAGCAGAAGCTTTTTGTTGGTTGTTTTTTTGTTTGAGGAGGGAGAGGGGCTGGTTTTTGTTGGTTGTTTGTTGAGGGGAGGTTTGTTGGATTTTTTTTGGTTTTGGGGTTTTTTTTTCTTTTGTTTGAATTGATGTGAGTGTGTTTTAGGCTGAATCCATTGAACAGAACTGAAACCTGTGGGGTTTGCTTTTTCCTGAAACTATTTTTACACATGAGCTCTTTCTATTTATCTATATAGTTTTCTTTTCTTCCCTTGGCATTTCCTCTATCATCTAATAAAACCAGCTTACAAAGAGAAAGGAAACTGTTTTTTCCTGTCACAGAACTAATCAGATATATGAATTAATATTTCCATTGAATAGGTCGAAATGAGATGCAACAGTATTTTTAAGTTGCAAGCACTCAACTGTGAACCACAAACTTAATTTTTTTTCCAGTTTTTAAGGTGTTTTTAATTGAAACTGAAATGCAGTGTGGCAATACTATGATTGAAGTTATTCTCTCAAGGTCCTACTGTAATCTTTGAGCTTCATTTTCTTTCAGGTCTTATGGAGCCTTGGGAAATACAGAGTTATTCACTTGCTGAGGGAAACAGGGAGGATGTTGTTTAATACTTTGCTTTGTTTATACAGTGCCATTTGAAACATTTCAGGGCTCTGATTAAACTAGAGGAAATGACTTTATAACTAGAGTTTCTGAAGGCAATATGTTCTGGGACATGTACTTGAGACTTTCTCTGCCTCCAACAATTTTGTAAATAACTTTAATATGGTTGTGAATGCCATGGCTGTGTATCAGCAATGTCTACAGCATTGTTTGGGGGAAGGAAACGGAAGGAATGTGAGAACATTGTGTTCAAGCTCCTGACAAAAAATATGAATTTATCCTTTTAATGGATAGCTTTTGTTTCTTCAAAGTAAAGAAACAATAAAATAGAAGTCTTCTCTTGTAAAGTTCCTTTTTAGGTAGAAAACTGTGTTGATGCGCGAATCTTGGATCACTCACTGAATCTTGTTTAAATGAAAGCCATATCTGAAGTTCCTGAATTAATTCCACTTGCACTGAAATCTTAGCACAGCTTAGATTAAGACATATTAAAAACCTTGCACTTCATTAAGAAGTTATTAATAGAATCGCCACAGCCGGTCATCTTGAAGAAACACATTGTCTTATTTTTATCAGCAGAATGTGACCATTTTAAAAATAACACTCAATCTGAAACAAAAGGAATAAG
The DNA here is from genome assembly GCA_013397555.1 of Urocynchramus pylzowi. Classification (NCBI taxonomy): domain Eukaryota; kingdom Metazoa; phylum Chordata; class Aves; order Passeriformes; family Fringillidae; genus Urocynchramus; species Urocynchramus pylzowi. Next base: position 1,590,433 of record VZRH01002606.1, read on the forward strand.
TATGATTAAAATTTTAATACAAAGATTGGCAAATTAATTAAGATGGGTGGGATGATTTTTCCTAATGATTGCCTCATTGACAAAGAATTAATGGAATCGATGCTGCTCAGGGAGGCACAGCATGGGATGCCATGGGCTCTCCCTCTGCCCAGGTGTTGCCAGCACCAGCAGTGGCAGAGCTGTGCTGGCAGAGGGGTCCCAGCAGCTCACAGATGGAGCTGGCCTGGCTCCTGGGATGCTGCAGGCGCTGCCTCCTCGCTGCTACCTGGGTGCCAAACCCTCCTTGGCCCTGCAATGCTCCCAGGAGCTGCAGCAGCTGCAGAGCTGGCTCTGCTGGCCTGAGCTGGTGCCTTCCTGGCAGCCAGAGAGGAGAGAGAGGAGAGGGAAGGGAATGGAAACAGAGAGTGGGAACAGCTAAATGTAGAGAGGATGATGGGTTATAACCAAATCCTGCTGGCACACCATGGACTGCCTGTGCCAGCCTTTACTTGGAAGGTCTGAGGGAGTTCTCTTCACCAGGATTTTGGTAGTTTTAAATGCCACTAAACTCTGCTAAAGGCTGCAATTCCCAGTTAGCTCCCAGTTAGCCACCCTAGGGAAACTGTTTGGTTTAGCAGCTGGAACCAAGGACACTTGTTTGAGTTCAAGTGATTTGTGAGGGAAAGGGGAACCACATGAGTGCAAATAATACCAAGAGATTGTCAAGCAGCAAAACCACTGAATTATGATGCAGAGATAATCAGCAGTGCTTGAAGTCCAAGCAGTAGCTGCCTATCTGATTTTCTCAGAGGCCTCTGGAACAGCTGGAACACTAAAGTCAGAAGAAAAATTGGTTCAGAATTGTTTGATCCCTTTTCAAAGTTCTCCAAGCTTTTTGCTTGAATCGAGACCTACAAAACAACCTGAGCTTAAATTCTGGACTCTGCATGGAATATTGTATCAAAATACATAACACAAATGAGGTTGGTATGCACAGGCCAGGGGTGTATTTCATAGTGCTCAAAACAAAGCACAGAATTCAGGGATGCTTGGGTGGATGCTGTGTGAATGACCAAAATTAAATCAGTTGACTTGGCATATCCCAAACACTTGGCATGATGAGCTGGTTACTGGCTACAACCAGAAAAAGAAAAGGGAGTCTATAATGAAACTAACATTTATGTTTTAAAGTATAGTTGTTGCCATGGAGACCTCTGTAATGGACACATTTAATCCTAAAATTCAGCACTGCATCTGAACTGACTTGAACAGTAAACAGGATGTCAGTGCTTGCAAACCATTTAAGTAACTGTGAAAAGTTCATCCTTCCCAGCTGAGATGGAAAGGGTACATGTACATAAACTTATGATGAAGGATATTGATTACCTTGATGCACTATAATTTTTAAGCTATTTATTTGGTGTCATATACCTAAAAAAGAAAAGAATAGTATAAATTATATTATAAGGAAAATAAAAGGCTGGAACAGAAATCTTTGAAAACAGTTTTTGCAAGCCCAAGGTTTGTGCACTAAACAGTGATTTAACATCCTTCTGTTTACCAGGCTTTTTGAGCATGGAGTCACAAGATAACTGATCTGTCTTTGGTTTGAGCCCTGAGCCATTTCTGTTTTACTTAAGATTGGTTTTTGCCTTGTTTTAATCCTCTGTCTGCTTGTACCAGAATGGAAAAATGAGATGACACCCTGCCAGTTTCTAGGACAAGTAAGAATAATACTATTTCTGGGGATGGTGTGTCTCATCGTAGGTTCATTATTCTTTCTAAATTATTATGACTTAAAGCATAAATCTGATAAGTTTTATATCCCATTAAACAAGCCATGAATTTCATTTTACAGAGTCTGAAACTTTGTGGTTTTTTTTCTTTTTTTTGATCCTGCTATGCTTTGGAAGGAGCAGAGAAGTTTTATAATGTTGTGACTAAGTTATTTTATTTGCATTAGGTATGTCAGATTTCTCCTTTATTGTTTATGCATCAGATAAAACAGAGGCAAGATGAATTAACCCTTAAATTTCCTGCAAAGTTTCTCCTGTCAAAGAGAGCTCAACACACTACAGAACTTTTAAGATCCTCCCTTTGGAGATCACAGTTTGAGAAAGGAATTAAAACAATACAGGCATTGATTTACTCTGCTTTTAAATTTGATAAATTAATCTTTTTTCCATTCTGTGGACTGGTGCTGTGAACATACCACATGCCAGTGGGGTTCATCGAGGGAGGGCACTAACAGTTCATTTTGCTGCTTGATCTCAGTGTAAAACAAGGGCTACTCTGGAAAGCTGTGCTACCCTGAGAGCTTGAGCCCAGCTCAACTCCATGCCTCTAGTGCTGGAATTCAGAGCAACCTCTCTGTTCCCAGAGCCAAGCCTCCTAATCCTGAGACACCTGCACAGGCTGGAAGGTGGGCCAGCAATAGCAGCATCAGGTTTATCAAAGGCAAGTGGCAGCTCCTGCACTGGATGACACAACCCAAGAGCCCAGCACAGGCCCTGTGTGCCTGGGGAGCCTTGCTGGGAGGGACCTGGGGGCCCTGGTGCACAACAAGGAGACCCTGAGCCAGCAGAGCAGGGCTGCAGCAGTGAGGACAAGCAGATCCTGGGCTGCATCCATGGGGACACAGCTGGCTGAGATAGAGACAGGAGCATCCCACTCTGCTCAGCACCTGCCAGGCTGCCCCTGCAGTGCTGTGTCCAGTTCTGCTCCCCACAATTCATAAAGATGTGGATAGAGTGGAAAGGGTCCAAAGGCAGGCTGGAGGACCTGTCCTGTGAGAAATGAGTGAAGGCAAAGGGTCTCTTCACTCTGGAGAAGTGAAGCTTCTCAGGGGACCTTATCACAGTTTCCCAGTACTTTAAAGTCATCTATAAGGAGAACTGAGGCTCTCCCTTCACCTTAAGTCACATGGAGAAGACAAGGGGGAGTTGGGTGGAAGCTGAACTGGAAGAGGTTTCATCTTGATACAAGAGAATTTTTTACATTGACAACAATCATTCAGAATAACCCCATGGGACATGGTGGAGTATTTTAAGGGACAAATTAATAAGGTGCTAGATAATCTCAACTAGGTGACTTTTCCACAAAAGGTTGGACCAGATATCTTTTGAGGTCACTTTCAATTCATGTTATTTTACGATTCTTTAATTCAATACTTTCAAAAACAATCAAACTCACATTTTCAGGGTGTCCTGACTGCTGTAGTTAATCATACTTGATTGCAGTGAATCACTTTCTTATGCCTCAGTGTGCTAGGAAATACCTGCAAAGTGGAGTTATGTTCACTAAAAAATCAATGAGGTAAGAAATAAACTAAGCTTGTGCTTGTGATGCAAAAAAGGTAAAGGAAGCATCTAAAATTGAGCTAAGCAATGAATTAGTCACTCATGTGGACATTAGAGTTACTGTTCCTATTTATTTCCTATTTTTTTATTATAGTAGAATTCACCCTTTTCATGAATTAAATTGCCTGTGGAAGCAGAGTGAGCCTGGAGCTGCTCATGGCTGGGAGAGGGCTGAAGGCACACGAGAGCTGTGGCTGGCACTGGAGGAGGCTCAGTAAGGAAATCCACTTAGTGCACTGGCAGAGCAGGAGAGAGCAGGGCAGCAGTGCCTGTGGCAGGCCAGGGAGCCTTTCAGCCACTTTAGCCCCAGGGTCTGGGTTTTGCCAGGAGCCTGTGTGCCTGCACCCTGGTGCTGGGCTGTGCTGGCTGACGGGGGGGCAGTGCAAGGAGGGCAGCTCCAGGGGACAGGGCTGCAGCCACTGTCACAGGAGTGGCCAGGGGACACTGCATGAGCTGGGGGCAGGGGCTGAGGTGTGCCTGAAGCAGCCACTGCAGCCCAAACTCGCAGCTCCCAGCTTCCAGGAGGTGGCCTGGCTGGAAGCAGAGGGGAGCTGTGAGGTGTGATGGCATGTTCCCTTCATGCTTGTGGAAGAGAAGAGGGTATGTGTGGGGAAAGGCACTGAGCAAAGCCCTGCCTTGGAAACACAAGATGTGTTCCTTGCCAAAGATAAATATACTAGGGTTTTCCCTTTGATTACACAACCTTCAATTATCACTCAATGAACATTTTTTCCCTTTTCCCACATGTGGCTTCCTCTTGGTATTCTTACATATCTCTCCCTTGTGGTGTCCCCACCCTTGTGGATAGCCTTTCAGAAGAAAATTTAGGTCAGAAGTTGGAACCAATGTTTTCTATTCAATATAAATATTTAGGTTATAGCTCCATCTTCTCTCCAACACTTTGTCTAAACACTGTTCAACTCATGCAGGACTTTTTTCTTACTGATAAAATTTCTCATGGACCCTATTGTGTTGAATTCTATCTTCTATGTGTTGGAAGTGATGCCATTGCTTAGGGTGCTTCAAAACTGACATTTCCTAATTTTAGGACATGATAGACAAATTCAAGTTCAAGTTTTTACATCAATGTACTTGCAAAGAAGCTGTGGAAGGTGGGGCTGATTTGCTTCCACACTGAGAAAAGATTCAGTAATAAAAACTGCCTGCCAGGTACTGAGAATGTTCATATGTTGTGCTTAGGGATGTTGGCTTTAAGATGCATCTTAGTTATTGCAAACTTGCTGAATAACACGTGGACAGAGATAGCAGTGGAATTTTTCAATTATGATCAGGATAATTTATCCATTAAATTTTCTGAAAATAAATATAAAAGTGGGGACCTAAAGTATATGTAAAAATAAAACCATTAACAGTCTGAACATTAGATGTTCCCCTAAAGCATTCCATTCTATCCAACATTGTCCTGTCTTCTTTTTTAAACAAAAACCCCCTATAAAATAGTGTCTACCAGTAATATCTTCTATTGTGGCTATATATTGAACTTAAAACAGACAATAGTTTACCTAACCACTATTGTTTATCAAAACAGTGTCTTAGAGTGAAGTCTGGGAATTGCAGGCACCATATTTTATTACTTGTCTTGTTTTTGAATGTTCTTTGCCAAGTGAATACTAAATGCCCACTATCCCTGGTGCACACTGAAATCCCCTAATAAGATGAAATTATTTTTGCATTACTTACTTCATATCCATTGAGCACTTAAAAAATGATCAAGAGGCTGCTTTTAAATTTGCAAGCTATTTAAATAGCAAGTATGTAGGGCAATATCCTTTCCACTGAATCAGTTCCATTACTTTGCTTAGGCAGCATAAAAGAGTCAGCCTCTGGCAGCATCTGTCCAGCTGGGAGTATTCCTGATGAAAGGGAAATTTCAGCTGGAATGTAGTTTGTTTACCCACCTTCTTTACCAATCAGTCACACCAAGGTATACATGAAGTGAGGAGAGACAGAAGAGTGCAGCTGCACAATGCTCATTTGCACTTGGTGTAGGGTGATGTGAGGGGGGATTTGCCAGCAGAAATGGGGAAAAGTGATGATCATCAGGCCTTAAAAATATCACTACAACAGTGTCTTGGGTTTTGAGTTTGAAAAGGTATCCTTTGAGGGTATAAGTCCTTCCCAGGCTAGTCTGCACCTCTCTGACCAGCTCTGCCCCTGGCTAGAGTGGAGAGTGGAGAAGGGAGCATCCCCAGCCAGGAGCCCACACCACTGCCCACACAGCCAGCCCATGGCAGCCCAAGCTGGGCTGGTGGCCAGTGCTCCTGACCTGCTTTCTGGGATTTGGTGGGGGAGTCAGAGGCAGGACTGGTGGGTGCTTTTCTGCTAGGCAAAAAAAAAAAAAAAAAAAAA
>VZRH01002606.1:1606602-1653554 GCA_013397555.1 Urocynchramus pylzowi
TTTTTTTTTTTTTTTTTTTTTTTTTTTTTTCCCAGCTGTTGTCTTCCTTATCTCTTAGTAGGAAATGTTCTGGTGCCATGGTAAAACCTGAGTAAAAGAGAATCTATATCAAAGACTGAGGATTTTTTTTTTTTTGTATTTTATTTTTTGTGTTGATAAAAGACTACAGATATCTGCTTTACATGTTTACCTTCTTTGTAAACAAGAATGCTGCCAGTTTAGATGGTATATATTTTTGCACTTGTTTAAAAAAATTAAACTGATGTATACTCTCATTTGGAAACTTCTGGAGCAGCTTTGATACAATTTACTTGAGTTTAGCTTGTATCAGTGTAAACAGGAGGTAATATACATAATTATCACTGATATATATTGGTTTCCTGGGCTGATTTGAAGCAAAACTGCTAAAACTGCACTGCCACACAAATCATGCTGTATTCCAGGATTAAGAAATCATTTCAGACAGGGAGATTAAACTAGCAAAAAGAAACTAAGGTATTTCTTTTGAATATGCTGGTTGCTCACTAAAAAGACATCTCTGTCTGGGGAACTGATGAACAAGCAGTGCCAGGAAAATTGTGCCTGTGAGATCAGGCAGAGGGCACGGGCTCCTGCTGCCCAAAGGAGCTGCAAAGTGCCTGGATTGAAGCTGGGAATGCTCCTTGAGGGGGAGAAGGATAGGTTGTGGTTTGCTTTTTCATCCTTAGGTAAATTCAGTGTCAATCCAGGCACTAAGACAGTTTACCTTAAGAGGAACTTCAGCAACAATTTGGTCCACTCTGGCAGGGCTGTGTCCAAGCAAATCTCTGCAAAGTAGAGCAAGCTGCAGTGCTAGCAGTAATGGGGGGGCACTGAAGAGTTCTGGATGATGGATAATGCTCACTTTGCTTCAAAATCTGGGAGAAAACTCTGGTTTAAACGAAGTTGCCTTATGGAAAAATATTTATGCTTTTATATATNTTTTTTGGTTTTTTTTTTTGGTGTGCCTTGGCTATTGGAGCTCCTCGAGATAGTAGTAGAATGGATTTTATTCTTTCTCTGCTTGATGGCATGGCTACAATTGAAAAGGAGGGACACAGAGTCTCTGGTGAGGATTTTTTTTTTCCTTTAAATTTACTGCACTACATTTTGGATCTGCCTTACAGCAAAACTGCCTGAACCACTTTTCTGCGCCAACTTCCAGCACTCAAAGCACACTTTCTAGTTTGGCAAAATATTGAAGTTTGAGAAAGTATAAAATAAGTAGAAAAAAGATTTTGAGATTCACATTAAACTTTCAATAACTTTCACTTATTCAGTGATTAAATATTCTGTATTTAAACAGCCTTTAAAGCTCTTTTACATTGGTAATGTGTATGAATATAAGGCAAGTCACTACAGCTCTTGGCACCAACCTGAATGTGGAGTTGGTCAGTCAGGCAGCACATACCAGGGCAGTGATTGTCCCTCTGTGCTGGGCACTGCTGAGGCCACACCTCAAATCCTGGGCTCAGTTTTGGGCCTGTCACTACAAGAAAAACATCAGAGGCTGCAGTGTGTCCAGAGAAGGGCAAGGGAGCTGGGAAGGAACCCTGATGAGGAGCAGCTGAAGGAGCTGGGAGTGCTCAGTCTGGAGAAGGGGAGGCTCAGGAAGGTCCTTACTGCTCTCTACAACTCCCTGAAAGGAGGCTGTAGCAAAGGAGGGCAGTCTTTCCTCACAGGTAACAAGAGGTAGGACAAGAGGAAATAGCCTCAAGTTGTGCCAGACAAGGTTTAGATTGGACATTAGGAAAAACATCTTCACCAAAAGGGTGGTCAGGCTTTGGAATGGCAAGAGGTGGAGTCACCAGCCCTGCATGTGTTCAAAAGACAAGCAGATCTGGCATCTGGGAACATGGTTTAGTGGTGAACACAGTGGGGCTGGGTTAATGATTGGAATTGATGATATTAGAGGTCATTTCCAAGATAAAATAGCCTATATCTCATTTGGGCAGGAGTTTCAGGGTAGTAAACTCATCACCATGGCTCTCTCTCAGCTAATAGATTTTTGACAAGGGGCAATAGACAGATCACATTCAAGATGACCAAAGACTTGCTAAACACCAGAATGCAGGGGATTACCCACGGTGCTCTGGTTAAGTACCTTCTTGTCCTTTCTTTCAAATTTCTCCACAGCATATGAGTGGATTTCAAGACAGAGAACTGACCTCTTAAATCCTGGGAACACAAACACTTACTAAGAGGCTGGCACTTACTGGTCCTCTAGATTAGGTATGCCTCTGACAAAATATGTCTCAAAGCCTTTCTTATGCTGTCTGGTGATTTTCCTTGTGATGACTACACCACCTTTCTACTTATTACAAAGCCTGAATGAAAAAGAAATACAGTTGGGAACAACAATTGATAAGAAGCAAACTGAAGCATTGAGGACTTTTGAAAAAGAGAGAAGAAAAAATCTCAGTACCCCCAAAATATTAATCAAGCATTACCTGATCTGTTTCAAGTCATGGCTTAATTAGGCTAAAATAAAAAATGGACTGAAACCACACTTTGTAAAATGAGTTCCCAAAGCATTGTTTGGAAACAGATGACAAATCAACTATTTCAGGACTCTGAAATAGAGAGTCTGTTCAGGACTCTGAAAGAAATTACATTGCTCTGAAATATACCCAAATGATCAGCTCACTGATTAGGCTAATAGAGAAGAGTAGAAACCTTTTGTAATTTCAATATAGAGAGGACAAGCTGGTCTTTTTTGCTGTGTGAGAGGCAACATGTTACTGGTGGGGCTGGGAAGGGATGTGGCCATACAAAAGAGCAGTCTGCAGAGTTTTTCAGATATGTGCACTACATGTAGACATTGCACAGCAGAGTGTTTGCCTCACACATAATTCATGAACTCTGCTCTATGCATATCATACTGTGAGTAGTTTATGACATGAAATGGCTGCTTTCAGCATGTCAGGTCTGGCTTGTGGTAGGATGGCAAGGGTGGCACAGAGCTGAGCATCTTGGTTCTCAGGGTAGGTGTGACAGCTTTGTTTAGCTTAGTGACATACTCAGGTACCTCAGGGCAGCCAGCTGGACACTGGCACAGTGCAGGTGCATCCACATTGCAACTGGATGTGGATTCAAATATCCATGTCCTGTTCCTCCACCCAGAGGGCAGCTGAAATGCCAAAATGAAGCCCAGCTGAAATGCCAAAATGAAGCCAGACCGTGCAGTGGTGTGGTTAACCAGGAGTGAAGACCTAGACCTGAACCTGGGAGTTCCTTGCTGTAACAGTGCAGTACCCAGAGCAGCACCCAGACAAGTCTGTGCAGTGGCTGGAGGGACACTGAGCCATTCAGAGCAGGAACTCATGCACACAGAACAGGGCAGGTGCTTTGAAACTGCTGTGTGAATACCTCCATTCAAGTGCCAGCAGTATCATAAACTGTTCCAGCACCTACAGTTCTAAACAGCTCTACAGCTGTTGAGTTAATTTCTGCTTTCCTCGGTGCAGCAGCCTATGGATATATTTTCCTCAGAAGTGCAAGCCTCATTTCACAAGCTCCTCCTCACCAACGAGAAGCTCTGGGAGCCTGAAGGGGCAGCAAATGAGCCTTATCTTTCAAGTCTGTTAACATCTAGATTTGTGCTAACCCTGCTCAGTGAGTTCTGGAGTTTCCAGCTACTCTGAAGGCCAGACAGCTTCCCTTGTGCCAGTGGTGCTTGTGTTAGTGTCTGCCCCTAAATCCTGGCAGCTACTTATGAAAATCAGTGAGTGTTAAGATTCTCTATATCCCCAAGGTCCAGGAAATTATTTATGGAAAATATCCACTGCTGCACACATCTTCTCCAAAATGTTTCCAAAGTAGCTGTGAAGGTCTGGAGATAAATTCAAAGCATGTTCAGGTCTGACATGTGTCTGGAAAGTTGTCTAGAAACTACTTTATGGCTGTAATTGCTCAGTGGCACCATGAGTCCAGGGCAATTTCTGAAACACTCAGGTACAGAATATGGAGAGAGAGTGTAGCTTCAAGCAATCTTTTCTTTGGGAAAGCTGTTTTGTGAGGGTCTCATTGTTTTCCCCACTGGCCACACATTGCAACTCCTGCACCCCAGGATACCCTATGTTGTGTTGTGCTAACACTGCTACATATAAGGCTGCATTTTGACATTAATTATTGTAAATGTACATGTATGTTTTTATGGGTCAGGATTAAAAAGAACCCTAGAAAAATCCCACTGAGAGGCAGTCTACATGCTAGGGATATGTGGTTGGGGTAAAGGAGTGTGAAGAAAATTAATAATAATTAACTAACCTAAAGAAATTTCATTTGCATTTCACACAGAACTGTTGTGCTTTTAAAGAAAGCTAAAAATTTCTGTGAACTATTCTTGGTGTGGTAAAACTGATTAAACTAAACAGTTTCTGAAGGGCCTGGGCATCCTTGCAAAGATGACAAAGAAGGAGAGTTCACATGACAAAAGCATCTGTGGCTTGCTGCACTTGCCTTGAAAAGTCAGTATCACAGCACAGCACCACAAGCAGGAAGTGGGCAACAGGGGGCTGAATAAAGAGGCAAAAATAACTTGTGCAAAGGGCCTCACATGAAGAACCAGTGGCAGGAATTGGGATGAGGACACCTAGCAAGGAAGGGAGCTGTCAGAAGGAGTAAGGAGAGTTTCATTTTGAGTGTGGTCAAGTCCAGTTTAAATCCAGTGAGGTCTCCCTGCCCAGAAGCCCAAGCTGGCATTGGTAGATAGGCAATACAGCTTCAGGGTGAGATGTGCTTGGGCTGACACACAGCAAATATACTTTCCTGTAATGAGGAAAGGGGATAATTCATATCCATTTAGTCTGAGGGGGGGACAGTGGTTTTCCTGTTGGGGATTTTTCTCCCCTTGAGGAGGAAAGCTCCTCTCCTGTCTGGTTAAGCCTATGTTACTCATTAGTTGGAAGGATGCAGGGCAATTCATTGCCCACCTACTCAGTTCTGCACCTTCTAAAGACAGGAGATGATTTTCCATTTCCCTTGACAGATGCTTAAGCATTTCAGGGAAGACTCACTGAACCCAGACCTAGGTCATCCAAGACCTGGCAGGGGCTGTAGTTATTCCTCAAGATGGAGGAAGATGCTCATTAACAGGGCAGACAGCAAAGAAAAGCTGCTTCATTTCAGTGCTTGTGTGTCTGCATAATATTAAGCAGCACTCCAAACTACACTGGGAGTCTTCATCATGCCAGTTAGGCTTTCTGCTCTGATTAGAGAGATTTGTATTCCTCAAGACAGTGAACTCATGATGATCTTTACTGACTTTTCTTCATAAGTGGATTTCTTACATTAAGCAGATCTTTGCTTCTGCAAATTTGCCAAATTACCCTGCGTTTGTTATAATTATTTATCATGAAATGTAGTTGACCTTGTCTACAGGGGCTGAGACTCAGATTCTCCTGGCTTCTGAAGAGGATGGTGCTCTCATCCTGTAGTTTAGAGCAAAACAAATACATTTCAGTTCAATTTAATCACACTTCTAGTAAATCTTTCCTGTGAAAAGGAATTGCTGTGTAGACCCTTGAGGCATTTACTCTTTGTGGCAAAACTGATTAAAGACATTAGTTATGAGATTTTGATTCTGATGATAGACAAAGAAAAAGGATCTCATTCAGCAAAGGCAGCAGACTTCCTCAACTGGCATTAGTTGTGATCAGCAGCAATTCTCTTTTTTCTTTTGTGCTTTTATACTGATGACAGTTTGTATGCTTGTGCTTCCAGAGTTTGTTTACAAACTGTAATGAAACTTTTTTATAAGTGTATATTCTCTTATTAATTTCATGGAAATAATTTTATTTGGACTTTCTCAATCATAAAGATAAATAAATGAGGAATAAGTTCCTCAGAGATGTATTCCCTAAACACCTCTGCATCTTCATAATTTTCTTCTTCTGTGTTGATATAACAAGATTTCAGATGGTAAGTGGCCCACTTTTCAAATATCTGTTTAAAACCAAATACAGATAAACAGTATTGACACAAAATTGATTTTTTTTTTTTTTACAGTGTGTTGAAGCAGCATTCAGTTTGATTATAAAATGGATTCTTGATCATTTTCTGTACTGGTAATTTCTCTTGCATTAAAAATAAAAATATTCTATATGTGTTTGGTTTGTTATCACACCCTGATTTGAAAAGGACTCATGGACTAGAGAGTCTGTACAGTGTAGAAAGCTGTTTGCTTTTTTTAATACCAGGTTTAAATAGGTCTGCAGCAATTACTCCATAATTTAAATTATAGCACAGGTGCCCTGTATCAGTAACAGATTTGTTGCATTCCAATTCATGTTGAAAATAAACTTATTGTGTTGTCATTTAGTGGAAACTGGAATAAAACTGAGTATTTGCCTCAATGAGATTTCCTTACAAAATAACATATAATGTTATGTTAAATGTGAATAAATGAATAAATGGGAAAATGGAATGGAATCATTGTGCTTTTTCAGCAGTTTAACCTCAAGTAGTTATAAGGTGATTTTTTATTTAGTTCAGTTATAAAATATTTATGCAGAAATACTCATGGAGAAGCAACATTTCATTCAAAGAATGGCTGGCAGTGAGGGGTAAGTTGTGCATTAAAAATAAATTGGAACACAATATTCCTTTATACAAACATCAGCAAAAATAGGAATAGTAAGGACATAATTTTCTTAAAATGTACATCTACAACAAGTTCCAGTGATGCATATAGTAAGTGAAGTGTTTTTTTCTACAGCTTCTTATCTGTTATATGCCATTTCTTTCTGTAAGGAGAAACCAGCTGTTAAATCATTCAAATCATCAGCAAGGAATGCAGTCTTCTGTGCATTTTGTCTTTGTTTGGAAGGTATTTCTTTTGTGCTGTGACTGGCATCACTATTATTTATCCACCTTACAGGGCTGTGAGGAGCTGCTGGCCAGGGTCACAGCCTGTTGTGCAGGCTGTCTTACCTACAAAAGGGCCTCTCCTGATCCAAATGTGTAACCAAAAGCTGCAACCTTGGAAAAGCTTAAAGCCATGTAATGGGAGCAGCCTGGTTAGTGGGAGGCAAGGAAATGTCTTTGAGGATTCAGGCTTTCCTGGGTAGGTGAACTAAGCCAAAAGGAATAGGGGAGAGTAATAACAAGTGAAAAATAAATACTGAACCAAGGCTTCATCACAGTCTGGCATCATCAGAAACCCAGAAGGGTCCATGACCTAGGTGGAGATAGAGGATTTCTTTATGACTGTAGATAGTTTGTTATGGCATACCTACTGAACAGTGATCAGACTGATACAGACCATTTTTTTTAAGTTTTAAATCACCCTTCTCCACCTTAAATCAGCTCTGATAGCCATAATCTTTTTTTCTAAAATCACTTGATGAGTGAAGGGAATAAAGTGCACATGTGTACAATGAAGAAAAGAAAGAAAAAGTAACAGAAGAGCAATTTCTGCTTTTGGTTCCCAAACATGGAAAACAGTTATCTGCATCCATCAGAAAGAACCTGATGGGATATTTAACTTGGTAGTATCAAAAGTAGGTACATAGGATTTTAGTCTGTCACACTCAAAGCTGTGCATCCTTCCATTGCACTTCTACAAAGGAGATTATATGAGTATGTTTATAATTTATATAAATCTATATATTCTATATAGATTCAAGCAGACTGGACAAGGTGTTCTCTACTTCTAAATGAGTGTCCATTGTCTACCATTTATTATTAATTTTCTTGTGTTAAAACCTTGCAGCAGGTGGATAGTGGAGAGATAGTGTTAGTTTTGGGATTACTGCAGATGAGACTTAAGGGGACAGGCACTGTATGTCATGGCAATAACAGCGGGAAGAGAGGTCTCAGTGCTCCTCCTTTCCAGGCTCTCAGTGGAGTTGTCAAAGTCCAATATTTTGCAGCTTTCCCCACCAGAGGAATGCAATCCACTGGGTTCTGCCTGGTGATGACCTCTGCACCAAAGCACACTGTCTTTCACTTCTAAATTGCATGTACTGGGAGTTCTGTGTGATGCATTCATAATTCCTTGCACTCTTATTTTCTTGGAGACTATTCAGTCTACATTTTTTAGACACTATTGATTTTGTGTTGTGGGATGTACTCTGTCAATTCAAGGAAAAAAAAAGGAGACATTCAATAATCTTATTCTAATCTTGACAGACCTTATCTATTTGAAATTAAGTATAAGGTCCTTCACCCTTTGTTGAGACAGAGTCAAGAGTTCTTTCTTTTGCAAAATGCAAAATATTTCAGGTATGGGACTTAGGTTATCCCTAGACTGATAATGATTTATTTTTTTCATATCTTTTTATGTTAAAATGTTCAGAATATTTTTTTCCTGTAAGCTTAATGCTTCAGGGGAATTGAAAACAGGCAAAAGCCTGTGATCATCTGCATTATTGTTAAACTAATGGATATTTATTCACGAGGCAAATGGAGGAAAAAGTCACATGAATTGTCATTTCTGAATCTGTATTCTGATATAGTTACAGTACCTCCCATGAACTTCTCTGGGGAAAGTGAACAATTTACTGTCTCAATCACTTTGGAATGTATGGAAAATGGTTAAATTAGGTACTGGAAATGTTTTAGCTGATCAGAGAGTTCTTTTGTTCATAATGGACAGTTATAAGTCACTCTACTCAGCTTAATGGAAATTGGCATTTCTGGTCCTGTCAGTACAGAGAGTTTCTTACATGCATGTGCAGTTGACTTGTACTTCTTGCCTGATCATCTTTTGAGTTCACATAAGATAATTACTCCCATTCGCCCAAGAAAATGGCTCCAAAAATATTTTTGTCAAATCTCTTCCCAGTCCCCTTCCCCAGCTAACACTAACTAAAAAGGATGAAGTACTGATAGCATAGAGGGAAGTGCTCTCTCATGCTGCTCTAGGGGGTCTACTGCAGTAGAGAGAGTTAGAATTTTGTTAGTTGCTGACTGTTGTGGTTAACTCAACTGAGACCACTTGCTCTGCTAGTTGATAGGGTCAGCAGTTAGAATATAGTTTGTGAGCCATTGGGCTAGTATGGGGATTTGTGGACCAGACAAGTCCAAGTTTAAGCAGTAGAACACTAAGAACCAGCAGGAAACCGTGTTTGGATGAGCTTTGAAGGGGAAGGAGGGATTCACAGGGAGGCCTCTTAAGACAGGACAAAACAGCAGGCTGTAGACAGCTCTGCAGCTGCCTGTATGTACCAGCTATTCCAGCTCTGTTAAAATCTGTAATTAGTTTTGTCTACCTCAAGGGAAGCCCTGGTGGGATGGCTCTTGAGCAGGTGCATTTCTAAGCATCCTTCAGACTCCAGGGTGCCTGGCTTTGCCAGACCACTCATGCCATGTCTCATCATGCAGACCTGGCATTAAAGGTGCACCACAGTCTCTTGCAGTTCTGTAAGGACTAGATACCCTAGATGGATGAGGGCCAAGCCTCAGATTTCCAGCTATTGAAAGAATCATTTAGAGAACTGGTGTAGTTGAAGGAATCAATGGCAATGTCAGGAAGTCACAAGGAAGAATTCTTGGTCATTTAAAACCAGAGGTGAAGAGTAAAGGTCATGCTTTGGTGGTTAATAGAGATGGTGATAGCTGGTTCTGTCTGGAACAATCAATGGCACCTGAAATAGGGGAAGGGATCATTCACATCTGGCTGAAGATCACAGCTGAAAGTGATGAAGTGACTGTAGGTACCAGAAGCAGTGGTCTGGGTAGGCAGTGACATTATTGGGCAGCCTTGGTTCTGACAGGCTGATCGTGTATCAACACAATTTATGAAAGTAAAACTTGTTGCAAACTTGTTGTGATTAATGTGTTTGTGTGGGTGACAAGTGGATGTTGTAAGAGTTGATGAATTCATTCACATTAGTGCAGATTTCCTCCATCACTTGTAGATTGATACTTCACCATCTAAAGAGGAAATAAATTCAGCCTTTTTTTTTTTTTTCCAACTGTGGTTTGCCTTACACAACATCCAGAAGAATTACTGAGTTCTGTGCTCTCACACTGCTTTGTGTTTAAAGTTACAGGCAGCAGAGGCAATCCATTTTCTTGCTCTTTTGCTAGGAATGATTCAAATTCCCAGTCTTCCTCTTCCTTCCACACAGTCCAGCACAAGATTCATTTCCCATGAATGCTATCACTGAGAAACAAAAGTGATAGATTTTGGCTACTACTTATCATTTGTGCAGCAGTGTACATCCCAAAAGCACTCACTAACAGCTTGGAGGCAGCACTTTTTGTGTGTCCGAGGAGAGAAAACAGAATCACATTTTAGACAGCTGAATCCGTGTCTCTCTCCCATAAAAAGTATGGAGAATATTGACTTGGCATGAGATCTTAAGGCTGGAGAGGAAGCTCTGTGGATTTCCCTGATGATGCCAGTTTAATGCAAAGGTCTGACAACCTGATCTGAGATTTGAAAGCAATATAGGCACACAGAGAGGCAGCATTTGACTTGGTTAACTGATTAGATTTGTATTTATGACATCATATAGCTTGGTAACTTCAGGAAGCCAATACTGGTGCCTTGGCTTCAGGTCAGTGGAGGGGGGTGAAGGGGAGTCTCTTCTTTGATGATACAGTGATTGATGGCCAGTGAAATTCATGGCAGGAGTCTCACTGAAGAGAGGCAGCTCTACTGGCACTTCAATCAGCTGTGTTTATAATTGATGGCATGGCTGGAAATCACTGTGATTCATGACCAGTAATATTCATGAAAGACTGACTCTTTCATTTCAGGGAAAAAGACCAGGAACTGCTTTAAACTGCACATGATTGTGATTAATTGCTTGGGAAGATAAATGGTGAGTGGGTGCCTGACACCAGTGCTGTTTTGAGAAATCTATTTAAGTCACTTTCAGAGGAACAGGAAAAAGAGGAGGGAATAGCTGTCTGAGCACCCTTGCTTGTTTAATACCTCCCACAGACTCTAAACAGAGCAATGAAGCCTGTACAGGTAGTTCAAAATTGCAGCAGTGAGTTTTGATTGGCCAAAATTTTGTTATATTGACTCTCCAACCTTTTAGCTCCTCTGGGTACATCCAGTATTTTGTTGCATCTACAAGTTTTTCTTTGTGTTCAAAAAATCCCAGGCAAAAGAGTGAGAGGAGGGAGGGAAGTAAGAATGGATTATAAGAAGGTGGCAGAAAGCATAGGATAAAAAGTAGTGTTGAGTAAGTGTCTGCAACTTCCTGGGAGAGCTGGAAAAAGCAGAGGATCTCCAGCTAAGTGGATGGGGTGAAATCCAGCACTGTGCAAAGCACAGCAGGACAAGGTCAGGGCTTCAGCAGAGCTCTACCCAATCAAAGAGCTACAATTCACAGTTAGAAAAGAGATCTGAAATATTTGGGATGGATTTATTTGGAAAATGGGAAAATTCTTGCAGGAATGATAACTGACAGAGATGAGTCAGCCCAAGAATCTGTGGACTCCCTCTAATCCTATTCAAAGGATATAACAATTTTCAGCTGGTTCTTACCATTTAACTAAAAATCCTTTTGCCCCTCCTTTGTCATGTCCTCATATCACAACTTTAATCTAGTGAGTAAAGCCATCTATTGAAGATTCCTCTTCAGTAACAAATATAAATATACAACTGTTTGCCTCTTTATCCTCACAACTGTCTTGTTTATTAAGTGTTTCAAATGTTAAGTTTCAGTTTTTCTGCCAATATTCTTAAACTGGAATATTGTGTTTATTAAAATACTCTCCTGAATAGAAATACACCCCTAGCTGATAATATCTATCATCAGCAGGTAGTGTCCAGGAGCCTAGGTCATGGACTAAAACTTCATTATGCTCTGTGTTGTCAAGACAGTGAGGGAAAAAAGCTCCTAATGCATTGAAAAGTAGGATATATGAACCATGAGTTCAACTGAGGCTATAATAATGTTTAATTGCTATTGCTGCTCAGAGAAGGAAATATTTTTAAAATCTGTATTTAATGCAAAGCTACTGTCCTACATTCTTGTCTTCTTTTTCATTAAAGATAGAGTAAGTGCTTCTGTGGTTGCAAAATCTGTTCCCTCGCAGGAGCTGTACTTTCCTTTGTAGAACCAGCTTTAAAAATGTACCCTGCATATCCTACCTAGAGATGTCTTTTGGAGATCCTCTGTGTGCTTAGCAAAATCCCACATTGAAGCTGTGAATAAGGATCTAGGTGAATCTGTAGTCTGGAGCCTGTTCTTATTTAAAAGCGATTTTTTGTTCTGCTGGCTTCTAACATGAATACTGCCAATAAATCATTTGATACCATTTTCTTTTCAAGAGATATTCCTCCTAAGAGCCCAGGCTGACCCCTATTTCCAGTGGACTTCTGAGAAGCCAATCGTGCTTTACATGGAGCTGCTGAGCTGTGAACCCGCTCTGCTGCCAATGGAGGAGTTGGGAGAAGAGAGGATTAGAAAGAAATGAGGGAATCACCCTCACAAAATGCCAGTGGCTTTAACGAGTTAAAGGTGCTTCACCTAGTCAGCTCAAGAATTTTCTATCATAAGAGAAACTGAGTTGTATGTTATTTTCCATAAATAACACTTCATTTGTTCTCTGGTGCCATCTTCCTCTCCTGTCTCTTCCAAGTCAGAGCAGTAATCTAGTAGACAAAAAGTTACATTAGAAAAAGTACTGAGTACACAGATGTCACTTAAGGTAGATCTAATAAGTGTTTTGTAGCAGATACAAGTTTTCTTTACTCATGTTTTAGGCTGGGTGGTGAAAACTCTGTTCCAACCATGTATTATGGCATTGTATTTAAATTTGTAAGCCTATAAAGAGCATGGGGTTTTTGTAAGCATATCCTCTATCTCATATTTATCCTTTCTTCTTTCTGAAATTAAACCTCCAGTACTGAAATGGAGTCTTTGGAAATAGTCTCTGCTGATATTTCTGAAGGCATGTATATGTTGGAAATCTTGTGAGAGCATTTGCTCTTCTGAATTTTTCAGAGGCAAGAAAAATTGTTCCTGCAGCTGAGTAAAAATTCTAGGTCTTGTTTGATGAGGAGTTAAGACAAACACAAATACTATTTGTCAAATTCAGGATGATTTTCCTCACAGCAAACACTAAATGCCCTAGTGTGGTGACCTTAATTACTGGTAGTATCATCAAAAAATGGATTTCAAAAAGAAAAACAGTTTGAAGTATTCTGCAGTCCCAGCTCCTGCGCCTGCCACCACAGCTAACCACTCATCCCTCCAACCACGTTCCCTCTCTGTTTGCAGTAGGTAGCCCTGTCCTTCTCATCTCACCACTGCTTTGACTTCCCTCCTTCACCCAGTTGTTACTCACTTTCCAAAATTAAAGACCCCTGCAGTCACGAATTTACATTGAAATGGTTGTTCCTTTCCCCTGGCTCACTGCTACTCGGTCACTACTTTTTTAACCCCCTCCTTTTTCCCCCTCTGTTTCTCTCTCAGTCACTGTCAAATTCATATAGTGCTTGAAGTCTGATCAGTCCCCTCATTCTCTAGATCATTGTGAGAGCCATAAAACCAAAGCCATCTTTATCTGATGTTTATCAGATGTGGTTTTGTTTCATCAGATCTTCTGATCAGAGAAAAATTTCTTTGCATAGGTCAAACAAGGCTTAGACCATTTAGTCATATTAGCCCTCTTGTGCCCAGCAAACCTAAGATACCACAAATGGTGAGTTAATAAGATATTTTACTGTGGAGATGAAAATAAACATTATCTGAGAAAATTTCCATGCATGCAGTAGATAATTTCTTTCAGTTTCTCTAATTTCTGCTACTTACTTATTTTAATCATGTTGAATTAAGTATTTGGTCATGTATGCAGTTTGGTTAGCACTCATGGGATTAGTCACTGTGAGCCACCAATTTTCTGCCCCACAGACTGGAATGCTGTAACAATCTGCTCAAAGTTTTGCATTATCTCCTATTAGTACAAAAATGCTGGTAGACCTCTAAGGCTTAGAAATTGGCAATTTTACTTCCTTCTTCATACTCTGTTAGAGACAGACTTGTTTGCTTCCAAAAAACTTTTCTACATGATAACAGCAGACAAGCAAACTGTTTTGGACAAACTCAGAATCTGTGTGAATCAAAAGATGAACCTCTGCACTTAGTATGAGTATTTAATAATTTAGGTATAACAGTTGCACATCATATGCTTCTTCAAAGGCAGTAGTTTGATAGTTGTTAAAACCAGCTCTTTTGTTTGTCTCAAATTATAAGTATAGCACAGGAAGGTGTTTCAAGTCTGTGAGAGACACAGCACTCACCAGGATGATGGTGCAGAATTTTTCCAGCACAGTAACAAACAATGTCTCCCCTAAAGCGCTTGCAATCAAAATAAAAGATTATGTGCTAAAGATTATCAAGGCTGGCAAGCTGGGTGTCCAATTAAATTGATTGTTTCTCATCTTGTGAAAAGGATCTGGGCTAAAACCAGATACTTGTAATATATATTCCACGATGCACTGTTAATTGGATGTCAACATCTTTCTGTCATTATGTTTTTGACCTGCTCAAGTTAATGATGACTTAGTGGTGAAAAGTTCTTTGTGCTATTATCCCTTGATTCTTTTGCAAAGCTTGCAGAAGAACACTTTTGCTGTTACCAATGCAATAACTTAAAAAAATTCTACCATAACTTAAAATATCTCTGATAATTACACAAGAATGGCAATCATAGGCCAGAGAGAAAAGAGAGGCAACTTAAGGTCCATATGATGGTCTCTAGCAAGTCCACAAATTCCTGTCGTGCAAGTAATTTATTTTTCCTCAGAAGTTTCCTTTTCCTGGGAATAAGAGCTCTCTGCTCCCATGTATTCTGATTCTTGTGGTCATTTTTAGTTATAAGAAAAGGTATTTACTATAGGGTCTGAAAAGAGAACTTAGATTCTGTGAAAAGGATTTAACAAAATGGGCCTCCACCACACATGTTGCTTTTCTTGAAGGTAATGTCTTCATGGTAACCTTTTACTTTCCTTTTCATTCTGTGCAGGGCCATGAATATTTATAAGACACTGTTTGGTTCAACCTGACATTTCACCTACAGGACTATTTTCAAATTTCAAACTTAACACCAGTTTTCTCCAATTTTCCCAGCTCTGAGTATTCAACTGCAAGGTTTCATTGTGTTTCTTCTCATCATGAGTGCAGGGATAGACCTCTCATATTAAGAGGAAGGGCAGACTACAGAACTTGTGCCTCAAACTGGAAAGCAGCAGTGGAGCTTAGTAATTTGTGATTCTCTGAGTGGAGCTTAAGCAAGCTGAGAGGAAAGAATGCCACATAGTACTGGTGAGAAGAAAAAAATGGCATTTTTTTGCCTGCTTAAGAGTTCAGACAAGATCAGAACTGCCCTTTGGCCATACAGTTGACTGTGAAATATCAGCTAAAAAAAAAAGGCCGTTTTAACTGCATGTCATGGAGCAGAGCTTCTCTGTGAGAGACGTGGAGCAGATGCACCATGGCATGTTTGAAAACAGTACACAGCCTTGGAGAGTTGAAATCTAACAGTGAGGAATAAAGCATTGTCTATTTCTATATATAAGTAAGCTAAGTGCTGTGGACAGCTTTAGAAAACTGGTGATGTTGACACTGTCTTCCATAAATACTCTTTTAAAAAACCTGTGTGCTGTTACTACATGTTCATTCATTCATTTTCATTCCACTTCAGTAATCTCATCTATTTCATGGGGGTTTTAATCATTCTACAGCAGAGAGACTAATTGGTTTTTTTCTCACCTACTTTAACCTTTTTTCTGAACATGCTGGCAATGATGATGGTGATTGAGTAAGTATCATCAGCATAATCTTAGAAGGTCTGTGGAAATCTCAGATCCATGTTTTCTCTTTTTACAGTTCCGTCTAAATAAGGGAATGTACCAGAAAAAAAAACCAAAAAATTAAAAACAAACAAACAAACAAACAAAAAAACCCAAACCAAACAAAAAACTAAAAAAAAACAAGCACACCCCAAAACCCAAAAACAAACGAATGAAAAAACACAACAAAAAACCCCCTAAAAAACAACAACAACAAAAAACGCATTAAAAATTTACTTTCTAAAAGGGACTTTTGCTTTCAAAACCAGAGGGGCAGAAGGAGGCATGATTGTAAACAATAGGTTGGGAAGGCTTAGTGAAAATAATGTTGTTTAGTATCATCAAATGAGGGAAAGGCAGTTATCCTTCAGCTGGATTGAAATCACTCTAAAGAAAGCTGCTATCAGAGAATTGATCAATCCCATCCCTTTAAGTAGTACTTCATAAAAATTAGGATGGGAAAATTGGAAAAATCTTTCACTGTTTCTGTTTTAGGTATTAAAAGATATCATTCAAGGTAAACAAATGGAGACTTTGTTTAATGAAATTGATAACAGGAGACAGAAGGGAATTTAGTAGATACTTTAGTGAGCAGCACCATTTATTCCAATGTGATTTGTAATTATTCAATTAGATGCCTTCATTATCTCAAGAGAAATGGGCTGGGCTCCTTAAGAAAGAATTTTTCTGTTAGCAGTTTTTGGATATATATGGACAATGTGGAAGATACAATGTATTTGGATCCACATCCTAAAAGAGCAGATATTAAAGAATATATTTTATTCCGTGCAGACTATCAATTAATTTTAGAAGTGCTAAACATTTAAAAAGAAAACAGTGGAGAGAACACCTCCATTTCCACTTATTCTTCATGATCTGCTATGCTAAATTAATGCAAAAACCTAATTAATGTAAATAGAGAAGATCAAATAATACTATTCAGAAAGAACAAATGCTAAGCTGGCTCACAGCAGATTGATATAAATTTATCCTGATGTAAGGAGTGAGTGGAGAAAGCTAGAGGCTGGAAACACCAAATAAAAGTCTCAGTGAAATACTTCTAAACATTGTGCTAAATGGAACAGTGTTATAATTACTCTCACAGGTACTAGGATACCATAGCAATGAGCACAGAATTGCAATAAAATGGGAAAAAGGGTCTCTAGAAAGTGCAGTGGCAATGCAGTTCAATCAACTATTTCTAAGGCTATGTACTTTTGTATTGAACCAACACAAACACATTCCACAAGCCCATGGTGTGTGCAGCGCATTTGTGCTACGCGAGTGAATTGGTTATCTGTAGGCACTGTTTCAGACAGAGTAAATTTTAGGGCTGAGAAAATATTTCAGAACTGCAATTTATTTAGTAGATCAGATTTATTTTTCTCTTTGTGAATGTTCTGCAAAACCATGCATAACCTCACAAATTTCTGTTTATGCTGCTGCTCTGACCTCCAGCATGGGGCTGTCCTGGCTTTTGGTGCATATTTCACTTCTTGGTACTCAGGCTGGCAGCTGTCTTTCAAAGCAGTGGCAGAAGAGGATAGATTTGGCTCTAGTCTCAGCTGAAAATATTTTTCTTTCTGTCCACTAATGCCAGTGCAGATCAGCCTTCAGATAATTGCCTTCAGAAAACAGTCCTGACAAACATGCTATTAACAAGGGCATTCACTGCCACTTTTCTGTCCTGCCTGGGCTGAGCTGTCAGTGAAGCGTTTCTGCTGCAGACCAGCCTGGCCAGCCCTCACTGCTGCAGGGACCCATTGCTCTCCCCTGGTCTGTTAAATCATTTTCTATCACTTCCATCATTTAAAAGAAGTATTGAACCCTTCTTGAAGATGCAAAATCATTCTGAACTCATCCCCACTGTGATGAATTCCTATGTATCCTTCAGTCCTTCTCCATTCATTTGTCAGTAATATATACTTATGGAGAAGGAAACTTGGGAAAATATGTGAGTTGTAAGCTTGACCACAGAAAGTTATGGGGATATTTGTCTATATGTGCAGAGACTTCTGTGAGAAGGAGGCTTTGCTGCCCCTCCAGTGCAGCCCTCAGCAGAGAAGCTGGCCTGAGACATCCAGCCAGTGGCAAAGAGAAGCTGAAACAGAGAAGTAGCAGCTGTCACTAAGGGCACAGTGAGGGGATCATAATTAATGTGGGACTATTCACTTTCTGGGCAGTTTCATTAAGGTTGTTTTAGGTATCTTTTTTTAAGCCAAACACAACATGGAAACAATTATTTTGTAGGATTTTGATTTGTTTAGAACCAAATGTATTGTTCTGAAAATGCTGTTATTTTGGAGGATCTGAAAACCATCTGGGATGTTGCCTGCCTTGCAAAGAGCTTTCTTGTCTTTGTGGGAAAAAACATGGAAGTTCTAAAAACTCACTAACTACTCAGGTCAAAGGGGAAATGCAAGAAAGACAGAATTTGTAATCTTTAATGAGAAGTCAGTCATCAATGCAGTTAATAAGGAGCTTTTTGAAGGCTTAGCATCATTGGATTTTTCTCCTTATAAGCCTGTCATCGACTGCTGGCACAGATTAACCTCTTTAATCCTGTTCAGCTGAAATTATCTATGGCCTTCTGCAACACATTAGAAAGTTAAAGCCAAACTCAATGTATTTGGCTTGAGTTTACCTCTTTCAATCAGCACCACACCCACCAGGGCAAAAAAGCTGTGTATGAGTATGTGTTTAAATTAAGGAGTGCACAGAAGGCCACAAACGGCTTGGAAGGTTCAGAAATGTTAATTTTTATTGTTTGTGTGCCAACAGAGTTGTTGACCAGCTTTAGTTCTAATTAGATTGGACAACAACATGTTTATTGCTGGTTTACTATATTGCTGTTTGCCCATGCACTGAAGAGCAGATTTCAGTGTGAACATGAGCTCTCACATAGCTACATTAAAAAAAAAAATTAAATTCTATATTATTATAGAATTTAATTATTAGTCATGCACTAATAGATTATGGACTCTGCTCTACTAAAAATTTATGGTGAGACTGTAATGCTTCAGTTATGTCTCTACTGCAAAGATTAAAGTATGTACATCATATTTCAACAACTGGGCTCTTGCCATTAAGGATTTATGTTAACAGAGATTAGCATCAGAAAAGGATGCAAGATTGGTAATATTTATAGCTTGGGTAGAAACAAGGGTCAGGTTCAGGCTTCCCATGAACTGTACATGATGGGCTTTAAAGATTTCAAAGCAGAAAATTGATTATGAAAACAATCCTTAGTTTATAGATCTTAACCATCAACCTTAACCATCATTTTGAATTCTACACCTATTTTTGCTTAAAACTCTTAAGTCTGCTAAAATCCAAATGAAAGTATTATTGGAAAATGATTAGTATGCTAGATAACATCTAATTTTTCAGTGTATAAGTCACTGAAGTAATTTGAAAAAACCAGTCATTACAGTGCACTAAATCCCAAATGTTTCTTCTAACAGCAGCTGCCAGGAACAACTACTATAGTATTTGATCTGTTTAAGATAGATAGGACTCTCAGATGGTCTGTGGAAAACTAGATCTTGAAATGCAAAAGGAAGAGAAAGTATGTAGGTCACATACAATACTGATGTCTTAATCAAAAACCAGTGGACACATTACTAAAGCAAATCAAAATAAATCATTCAAGGACTGGGGAAGAGGACTGAACATTGTCAGATCAGATTAAATGCTCCTAAACCACGTCAAGAATGAAATTTCTAGTGGGAATTGACCAGAGCAGTGCTAAATGGGGCAAGGATTAGCCACATGTGCTTGTATCATGCAAGTAGCATTTGACAACTTCAGAATTTTCATAATTTCTGTTTGTTTTGGATAAACAGCTGAAAGCTTAGATGACTATGTGAAGGCCATCCAAGTCATTTGAATCTGGAGGAATGAGCTGGAAAGCTTTCAGAGACAGATTTTTCACATGAGATTTCTAGTGCTTACTAGCTCTGGTCTCAGGAAAAATGCTGCTAAGAACAGTCTTTCATAACATTCTTGGTCCTGTTTGGGAAGTATATGTAGGGAAAGAAATGTGCATATCTACCAGAAACCCAGGTTGGGTTCTAGAGATCTTAGAAGTTTAGGCAATATGGCACCATTTTTTTCATTCTTACTTCTTCAAAGGGTGGATTTGGGCTTCTGAGAAGAGGCATGGCTTGGCTTGGCTTGTGACTGGTTACAATAGCAAATTCTGGTCAATCATTTCACTGCATCAGGCACAGAAATGTTTCCTACACTATGTTGCAGCGTTAATTGCAAAATGCATATTTCTAGTCTTTGGTTTTCTTATTTTTCGACTTCAGCCTCTGTAGGAATTCTGTGGGGAAGACAATTGACTTGCTGGTGGCTGAGTGGTACTGCTGGGCCACAATAAACACCTCACTTCTCAGCTCAGAGTAATGTGACCACTGTAAAGGCCATTCTCATTTCATTTTCACAGCTTCTGCTCATCCAATATTTTTACTCACCCCTTACCAGTTCAGTAGCATGAAGTGTGTGAGGCAGGCAGTGCTGCTGAGCAGCCAGTGCAGTTCCTGGGAGCCAGGTGTCTGGAGTTGTGTGGCTGGCTGCTCTCAGGGATCAGCATCTCAGCACAACAGCTCATGGCTCTCTAATGCTCTCTGTCTACTCTAAATCCTTCCATAGAAATCATAATTCCTAAGGCACGGACATTACAGTCTTTAGCTGAATAGGGATGCTTTCTAAGCTGAAAAGTAAAGAAGTAATATTACTAAAATGAGCATGAAGTCAGTCCTGAGCAAAAGCAGCAGCTCTTGGGCCACACAGCTCCCAGTCAGACCACCAGTAACAAAGACAATCCAAATATCTGTGAAGAAAAGGGATCTAATAAGTAAAAAAAAAAAAATTAACAGTGAACAAATCTTAGTCACTGCCAATAGGGAATCTATGGGACTTAAAAATGGATGACTGTATAGCTGAAAAAAATTTCTAGCTAGCTAGAAGATTAAAAACACATCACTACTGTTACAGGAAATGGGTTATTTTGTTAATAATGCAATCCCATGAAAAGACCTATTGCTCGTGCAGCACCATCAGATGCTGGCTTTGTATAAAATTAACTTCTCAGATCTACACAATATATGTCTGCTCATACTAAAAGTAAAGAGCTTCTCTTTACAGTTGTCCTTTGAATGTAAGACCACAGCATCAGAACAGTTTTCCTGGAGAACTGCAAAAATGAATCAGAATTTTATATTCAAGAGCTATGAAGTATCACTCTCCAAAATGTCCAGAGAGGTTAAAAGATTTTTTTGAGTTCTTTTTCATTTTATATTTCATAATTGTCTTTGTATATTTTTCCCTTTCTCTTTCACAATTCCTATCTTCATTACTGTCTTTTTCTGTCTCTCTTCCCTTCTTGCCTCACATCTTTTTTAAATTTCAGACCCAATTCTTCTTCCAATTTTCCTTTAGTAAAATTTATGGATGAAATTTTGAATTGAAGATTCTCTGCAGTGAATTTTGGCAGCTCAGAATTTATATATGGATTTTTTATAAATAGACTACATTTTTCTTTATAGAACAAACCTATCACTTTTTGTAAGTTCTTTAGCTTTACTATCCCTAAAGAAATTACTTGCTATTTTTTTACTTCTCTTGCTTTCTTTCTATTACTATCAACATAATGATGTCTCTGTCATCAGTGTGCAAGCTCACTGTATGGGGTCTCTTATATTTTGTTTTCCTAAAATACATTCTGGAATGAAGCTTCATTCCCTATAACTCAGTGAAAATTATCCATCCCTTGAAAGCATAGGCTTTTCCTCCAATACCAGTCCAGCAGTATTTCACTTCTCTTAACCTAAACAGATTGTTGCAGAGACATGGCATCACCCTGAATACTTTTTTTTTACCCTAAGGGGAACTTAATGTCATGAGTAATAATACCAGACTTCTGCAAAATGTGTGCTTTGTATTATGTTTAGCCCAGCACTAATGGACTTTATCCATTTCATTTGCACTCTTTAAATCCTAAACTATGTTCAGAACCTATGTTCTGTCAATTCCTTACAGAGTCCTTGACTAAAAATCTATATGAAGATAGAAAAAATAGACTTCTGCCCAACAGGGAGAGAAGAAATGATTAGCAAACAACAAACCAGCAAATGTGAAACACAAGTAAGGACCATTTCTGCTAATATTGGCTAAAGGGTAGCACTGATATGATTGACCTACATCACAGAGATAGGAAATTAATAGGGGAGAATGTCAAAAGTGCTCATGCTGACATAAGGTGCTTCTAGCCAATTACTCCTGTGGACTGAAAAGAGAAGGATTGACTTGAATTTTGCTTCCATATTTTACTTTAAATACTTTGGTGTGTTTACTGTTTATTGGATTGGGGTTTTTTTGTTTGTTTGTTTGTTTGGGGTTTTTTTTGGATTGGAAGTGAATCCTGGAGTTGAGAAAATCATAAAGAAACATAGGGAAGAAAAGAAGCAGTCGGACAGGATGAGAAGGAAAAGTGAGAAGTGTGCAGGGTACAGTTCTTTGACACATGCTACCACTGAGTTCTAACATTTCAATATTATGCTTGCAGGAATATTTACCCTATGCCTTCAAAGGGAGCAAAACACTAATTTACATGCCATGTTTTTCAAGATTTAGGAAACCTTTTTTTTTTTTTTTGTACTGGATGTTGCAAATAACTTGTGTAACGTACACTATGATTTAATGATGCTCTAAAATTTCAGTGCAGCCAGTAAATCCTTAGTTTGCCACCATAATCTAAAATTAATGGCAAAGAAGATAAATGAAAAATACTAATTATGTGAGGTAGTACACATTTTTATTAATTCAGAAGGCCTGATAAAAGCATTTAAAATCATGTCTCTCATGTAGGAGTCAATTTTGAAAAGAAAATAAACAATGACAACATCTTCCATAAGAAAAAAAATTATTAAGGTTTTGGGGTTTTTTTTTAACTGTTATCTCAGTGTACACATGTGACTGTACTACCTGAATTTCTGGTAGTATTGCTGCAGGTTGTTTTCAGAATCTGTTTTTTTAAGTTCAATATCTATGTTAATGAAACCAGTGCTCTAGAAATGAAGCACAAATATTTCCCATATTTACAGTTTGTCAAATATGTCTGTGTTTAATATTGATATATGATGTTTGTTTTCCTAAGCACTTCTCAGGGTATTTTTCAGTGTGTGGCTTTATACCTTCATGATTCAGCCAGTCTGATCTGTCGTGGGATTTGAAGTGCAGAATAGATCCAAACCCTTAAAATCTCCATGGAAGTGAGGCCAGGAGGGGGTAGAGGTGAACATGCAGAGGTAATGCTGGACCAGACAACACAGAACAAGGGTGGACAGGGACACAGAAAGGAGCACAGAGCAGGGAAAAATACATTTGCAAGACACAGTGCTGGTTTTTGTGCCTAATAATCTTAATATTGTTTGTTACTTCATGAATGTAGAATGAACACAGTTCAATGGTATCTTTTTATTTCTCACCATTAGTCAAAGACTAATTACTTCTCCTAAATTTATGTTGCTACTGAGTAATTCTGCTGTTTTCAGTTTACCTACTTCATGCTGATAAAGGAAGAAATCAGAGAACTGTGATTCAAAACTTTAAAATATTTGCCTTGAAATAATAGCATTATCAGGAATCACATTAAAAGGGGATTTAAGATATGGAATTTTACACTGCAATTTAATATTGTTCTCATAGAAAATCCAAGTATATTTTGCAAGTGAATTGCAAATGCAGTGTACAAAGCAAGTGTGAGATTAATAAAATAATTGAAATTATTGCTATGTCAATAAGTTTTGCATAAATAAGTAGTAAATGGTTGCAATTTAAATCCAGCAAGGATTTCAGCAGAAGTGGAAAGTGCTGCCTTTGACAGAAACAAAGAAGCAGCATGTTCAAAGGACCTGTGGCATGAGTGGAAAAATATGGGGTTAAATCTATTTCCTTGATAAGTCAGGAGGTAACAAAAAATATACATGGATTTTGCTGGTTCTTGCAGGCAAAAAGAAGTCAGAAGCTTGTTATGAAAAACAGGAGTGCAAAAGAAGCACTGCCAGAAACAGTCAAGACTGAAGAGAGACCATGATTTTGATGTTCACTTCTTTCTTAGTAAAAGCAAACTCCACAGGCCACTAATGTGGGTGGTATTTGCAGGTCAGCATGATGCTTCTGCTCAGGTACATTTACAGTCAAAAATCATTAGGATAAACAGTATCTATGAATGCACAGGGAATATTACATATGTATAAGATTAATTAATGCAGAAATTAAAATTACTTAGACTTAATAGAGGAAAACAGGTTATAGAGGAAATTCCTATAAATGAATCCTGGGAAGGAAGGAGAAGGAAGAGTATACAGCTACTGTAATATTGACATAGAAGCTTTGAAAAGGAAGTGAGGAGCAGGCCATCTGTCAGCACAAAGATCAGCAGGAACAGCAGATAGGGACCAAGAGATCCTAAAAAAACACCCCAAGCATTCTGTCCTAACTTGTATTTATCTCAATAAAGAGACTGAAAAACATTCCTATAAAATTGCAAGACGGAGTTAACATTTCCCAAACATGTCACAAGTGAGGCTGAGACCTGAGAGGAATTGCTCATGTGCACTGAAGTAGAAAAGGCTGTTCAGAGCCCAAGAGCTGGTCCAAGGCCAGATGGCTTTATGATGGTTCCTTAAGACTCCAAAAGAGGACATAACTCCTGTTCAGAAAAGACTTATCACAGATATGGATAAATGGACAATAATGGCCACTCCTGGAAAAATGAGCTGTCATAACTCTCGCAGTGCCTGAACTATGATTTGTTTGTCCAACCAGACACCATGGCTGGAGCAAGAGAGGCTTATTGAGTGATGCTAATGATCTTTATGCATTTAGCCACAGTATCTCAGCAACTTTGATGTTTATTGAGTATAATTTTAGAGCAAATTAGAGGTTTTCTTCTCAAAATGCTGGAGACAAGCTGACAGGCAGGCATGAAGAAGACAGTTTAAAACTGACACTGAAATTTGTCTGCTTTATTTGGCCAGCAGAACAAATGAAGTTGCTTCTGTCTCTTTTGATACTAATTTTGCTGAATATAGTATTTCATTTGATCAACAGTGTAATTCTGGTGTTGCGTAAAAGGCAGAATATGCAAGAATTGTGATTTCTCTGCAATTTTATATCACAGCAGCCCTATGAAATTCACCTAAGGAGTTTAGCTAAGTTACTGTGTTTCTGTAATGGTTAATAAGACAGCAATGAAGATATCAATGAATGGACAAATGACTGACTAAATTTGGAGAGAGAGAACAGACAGACAGAGAGAACTTTGATGGACAAGGTGAAGGGAAAGTATCAAATTAAAAAGTAATGGAAAACTTGAGAGTAAAGCTTTTAATAGTGAAACTTCTCTTGGTTTTAGAAGATAAAGCATTTTCAGCTTTTGCAGTCATGCAGACAAGATGTAGGTGGGAGACAGGAGATCATATGCATGAACTAATCCTTCCATCCTCTCACTCAAGTCCCTTCTCAGAGCTGCTCAACAAAAGACACAGCTGAGATTAAGAAAGTTACATTATGAATCTTATATTTGTTTCCTTTTGAACCAAGTACAAGACCACAAAAAATTTACTTTCCCCACATAAAAGGAGATGTAATTTGGACAGCATCTTGTTAAACATGAGACTGTTGATACTTAAGAATGGAAATTTTGAAGAATGCAGTTGGTTGGGGTCTTAACCACAAAGCCATATTCTCATTGTTGTGCTCCAAAATTTACCAAGACAATGAAAAATACGATTTACAAAGTACCTTACTGTGTTTACTTGACCTTTCCTCAAACCTTTTCTCTGAGGCAAGACTGCACCATTTCAAACATGTATAATAAATTTCCACTCGGTACCTGCTCTCTGAGGGTTTGCTGCACTGGGCAATGCATGAGGTTGTTGGGTAGGTCAGCAAAGGCCTGTGTGGATAGACCCAGAGCCTCTTATTATAAATGCATAAATCCCACCATGAACTTCACAGAGAATCTTTAATATTGTATTCCCTTTCTTTTACAAGAGATAGTTGTTGAAAAATAATTATGATTTTGAAAATAGAGAAAGTAACATGGGCCAATGAGGACTTTGTGAAGCATAGAATATACCTTCATAATCTCTTGCCCTGCTCAAAAGGGAAAAATTAACAGAGAACCTCTCTTAAACAGCATGGTCCTTAATTTAGGGAAAGATAGAGTGTTGCTGGAGAAACTTTGAAATATATTACTATTTCCAATAGTAAGTCACATTGAAATATTTATGTTCAGGAGAATTAAGGGAGTAAAGAATTTTTTTACCTGAACTATTAAAAGCATCTGGCATTTCCTACTTATTTTGGCAGCATGTTTTGTAGAAGATGGCATTTGCTGATACACACAAAGGCCCAGGACATTTTGGAGCCCAGATGTCATCAAATTCAATGACACTTAAACTCCTAGAAGCATTTTTGAACCTCAGTTTTACACCAGGTAAAACACAATACATTTGCTATGGAGTTTTTCTTCACTTTTAATATTTGAATTAGAGAACTGAGTTGTTGCAATAATAACAATTAAACTGGAAATATTTTTGCTTTTTTAACAAAAATACAAATTTGCATAGCAAGTGCAAGTTGGAGATCTACATGTTTTAAACAGGCCTAAAAATTAAGACTTTAAAACCTTTATTAGCCTCACGTATTGTATAAATATTTTAAATGCACTTAGAATTTAGATTCCAACATTTATGTTTGACAGTTTTCACTTCCTCTATCAAAAATTCCCCATATTTCATGATCCACAGGAGATGAATGAGAAACTCCAGCTCACAGCAACTGAGCACATCTGACTGTTCTCTTCTTTGCTCTTTTTTTCTAATTTGTTGCTACATTTCTTTTTTTTCCCAAGAGATTTCTTTGGGCTTCTTAACAGACTTACCTGGGATTATTCATTCTCTTCTGTCCATTTTCAGAACAAAGAATCAGCTACTTGAGAGTCACACAGTGCTTGTTAAATACCTGTTGCCTACTGACATTTAGCTGATTATACTGCAAATTATCCTGCCTTTAATTTATTTCACCTTTCTTTCAGGAAAGACATTTTCTTTGAATAAAGATGCTGTTAAATCCACAGGAAGCTTCTAGTATTGCTTTCTTGTTGTCAGATTCAAGCCCAAATCTAGATGTGTTCTCTG
Organism: Urocynchramus pylzowi; assembly: GCA_013397555.1. NCBI lineage: Eukaryota > Metazoa > Chordata > Aves > Passeriformes > Fringillidae > Urocynchramus > Urocynchramus pylzowi. Next base: position 1,633,597 of record VZRH01002606.1, read on the forward strand.
GTAATTTTTGTCATAACTGCAGCCCCTAGGACTGTGTCTCAGCTGCTTGGGTAACACTGGGTTACAGTCTCCAGTGTCCTCAGATGCAGACAGCTAACAGGCATTTGAGTTTTTAGTTAAAGCACTTGAATTCAAAACCCTTAATACTGATATTATTAACTTCAGCTACTGGGGGCCAAAATGATGAAACATTTATGAGGAGGATTGCTTGGCTCCTCCTTGGAGCCTGAAGCCATTCATTGTGGCACAGCTAAGCACAGGAGGAATTAGTTGAGCCAGGGTATGTATTTCAGTGGGGTCTCAAAATTTTATTGCAGATGCAGCTTTCGTTGGTTCCTTGGTGTTCAATCTCCTGTTGATTATTGATCCCTTTGCCCTCTATGCTAATTTGGTCCTCATTCTTTGGTTCTCTGATTAATCCTCTCCCAGATGTGGTGTCACCAACCATATCAAGGGGTCAGGTTTGCTAATGTCCAGTTATGTCCTCTGTAACTTCTGGCTATTCCCAACCTGTAGATGCTAAACTTTCACAGCCTAGGAATCTTCTTTTGTTGATTGAAGCCCATCAGACCTCAGCCAGCAAAATGCAAAGCCTTGGTGAAAAGAGTCATTTAAGAAAACCCTCAATTCCACCACTACCTTGGCAAAGGCAAACAAACCCACAACAAAAGTGAATTAAAAATTTTAAAAGTTTTATTATTTCCAACAGAGCCACTGACCACAACCCTCTGGCTGTGTCCATCTGGCCCATGGCTCATGCCCCAAACCGCTCACCCTCCAAAGCCAGGGCTCTGCAGTGTGGGGATTGGGCTGTTGTGGGATTGTGTCCAAGCCTCACAGGGCTCTGGGCACATCAGAGGCTATAAGTGCCCATGTCCAAGGAGTGCTCCATGCCAGTTCCAGTGCGTTTGGCTGTAGAAAGGATGTTGGGTGTGGCCCTTTGTGGCACAGGCCTGTTGTGTCAGGGCCCTTGGGGATTTAGGACATCGTGGTGCCCAGAGGTTCTTGTGACATGGCAGAGCCCTGCCCTTCTCGAGGGGTATCTAAGGGGCCCAGAGCCCTGGGTGCCCAGTCCCAGGAGAGCTGCTGTCTCACAAGGATGGAGAGAGCTGGGATGGGGCTGGAGGGCAGCTGCTTGGGAGCCAGGGCCCTGTAGCCCCTGATGTGCCAAGGCAGTAATTTCCTTCCCTCTCAGCTGGGCACAGAGCCAGGGCCCTGCCCCACACAGCCCCTGCTGCTCCCCAGACCTCTCCTGTGGATAGGGGTCTGGAAGAGCTCCTAGAGCAGGGGAGCAAACAGTCAAGTGGGGAGAATGGGACTGGGCCAGGGAGGAGGGAGAAGAGGAATCCTCCATGGCCCAGAAACTGCCCAGGTGAAGGAATCTGTCCATTTGGGAGACATCCTGAGAGCTGTTCCAGCAGTCAGACATGGGATTCCAAGAGCTGTTCCAGGACGAAGATGACAGTGACAAAGTACTTCCCCAAGGGGAACACTCCATTTACCAGGAACTGACTGAAGGGGAAATCAGTCAAGACCCAGAATTGTCCCAAGATGGAGACAACAGCGACAAAGAGGAGTTGCAGGATGACGGGGAATGCATCACCATCCACACCCTCGGGGTCAACCCCAGGTACCTACAGCTCCTGCAGGACCCCAGTGCTGCTCCCCAGGACTCGGCCAAGGCAGCAGCTTGTCTGGCCTTGGCTGAGCATGGCTGAGCAGGTGAGGGCAGCCAGGGCACAGAGCCAGGACCCTGCCCCACCCAGCCCCTGCTGCCCCCCAGGCCCCTCAGCTCCCCAGCCCTCAGGGAGCCCTCAGGGAGCAGTGGGAAGGAGCAGCAGAGGGGGCAGAGCTGCCAGGGCCACAGACTGTGGAGTGGCACTTGGCTGTGGTGAATGGAGAGTGGAAACTTGATGTGGACCAAGACCCATTCCAGTGGGAAAACAAGATCCACAAGGTGCTGTCCCAAGAAGCAAATGACAGCAACAAAGTGTTTTCCTACTGGGAACTCTCCTCTGACCAAGAGCTCCCTGAAGGAGAAGTCGGACGAGACCCAACGTTGTCCCAGGATGACAGCAACAAAAAGGAGTAGCAGGAGGCCTGGGAAGAGAGCATGATCCACACCATCTGGGTCAACCCCAGGTACCCACAGCTCCTGCAGGACTCCAGCTCTGCTCCCCAGGAGGGAGCAGCCGGACGAGGAGCGCCCGCTGCCCGCGCCAGGCCAGGCCCCGCCGGTGGAGGCTGGCCCGGAGAGCCACACAGGCTGCCTTTGCCTGGATTGTCCCTCCAGGCTGAGCCAGACTGCAACAAAAACCACTCTACCATTACAATGAAAGTTGGGCTTAGGGAACACTAGTAGTAAGAAAGAAAAATGCAAAAAACACCCCACCCCCCACAAAAAAAAAGCTCCCCCAAAAATATAAAATAAGAATAGGAATAAGAAGATGATGAAGAAATAGTATTAGTAAGTAATAATAATGAGAAAAAAAAATAGTAAGTTGAATAAGAATAAGAAGAATAAGAAAATGAATGTAAGAATAAGAAGAATAAGAAGATGAAGAAGAAATCGTAGTAGTTGCAGTAGTAGTAAATGAAGGAGAAGAAGATGATGAAGAGGAGGAGATAATAGTGGTGAAGAAGAAGAAGAAGAAGTAAAATAAATAATAGTAGTAATTAATAATAAATAGAATAAGAAGAACAATAAAAAGAAAAATAAGAATGGCTAAGATGAAGAAAAATAAATAGTTGTAGTAGTACTAAACAGGAAGAGGAAGAAGAAGAAGAAGACTAAGATGAAGATGAAATAGTAGTAGTAAATAATAATATCAAAATAAAATACACATCCACACATCTTCTAGAATCAGAATGATTCTGTGGGAAGGGCCTCAAAGATTATCTAGCTCCAAATTATTATCTTCTGTTCTTTCTCTTTCTCTCTCTCTCTCTGAGACCTCTTTCCTAATTCTTTCTATCTCTCTACCTCCCCTTTCTAGTTAAATAAAATCCAGGTTAAATGAAATCCATATGTTGTTGTCATGTACTCTCATTTGAACCTTCATTTGGGGCAGAGGCATTTCTCCCTAATAGGATTGTAACACCTGCACAGGGTCCCTTCCAGCTGCAAGAATTCCATGATTCTGTCAGCTCCTCACTTCCCTCTTCTTCTTCCCTCTGCTTCGAGCTGGGAACGTGCTTGAAAATGTCCAGCAAACTTTTGCTGTCTGCTCTGGGAGCCCTCACAGTTTTAGGACCTGGAGGTCTTGGTCAACAACAAATTTCATACAAGCCAAAAACATGACCTTTCAGCTGAAAGGCTAAGGGCAGCCTGAGCCAGATTAGGAGGAGTGCTGCCAGCAGGCTGAGGGAAGGAACCCTTGTCCCCTCCTCAGCAATGGTGAAGCCACATCTGAAGTGCTGTGTCTCCACTGAGAGAGGCCACTGAAAGGCTGTGAAGATGATTCCCAGGCTGGAGCATCTCTCAGATGAAGAAGGGCTGAGGGAACTGGTGGGGAGCAGCTACAGAAGCCTTTGGTGGAATTTGATCAGGGTATAGAAATGTCTGAAGGGAGGGTTACAGGAGGACAGAGCCAGGTTGCTGCACCAGCACAGGCCAGTCAGGACCTAAATTTTCAATTTTCACCTTTGTCTCTGGATTCATTTGGCACTAACTGGGGAAAAAATAGGTAGCAATAAAAAAACCCCAAAAACCAAAAAACAACAAGCAACAACAAAGAACAATTTCTTAATCTAATACCTGAAACAAAAAAATGTAGCTTTTTAGGAAGAAGCAGGCCTTGATGGTTTTGGCACAACAGATGTAGGTTTGAGGAGGGTAAACCCCTGGAAATGCAAGCCAAGAAAGAATATTTTGACCCTGTATTATCATTGTATATTTGTTATTTTGCCACCTCATACAAACCTGTACCAGTTTCTAGGAAGATGCAGTACCTAAATGTCTGTGCCTCTCAGTGCTGTGGCTGTATTGGATCACGTTAAATCATCACCCATACAGACTAAGAGCATTTGTCAAGTAAATTCAAGGTGTAAGACTGTCTCTGCCTTTCCACAGAAGGTATAAAAAGCTGTTCATAAATTCTTGGGGCAATCTCTTAATCAAGTGCCCAGAGAGGTCAAAGGTGCTGACTCACTATAGTTAACTAGAAAGTCATATATTTCTAGACTTTCTCTCTGCTTTGCTCCACACATGCATCAGTGAAACCACATTTTCTACTGAAAAAAATTACTTGTTTACCTTTAAAAAATTACCTTTTTTTTACCTATCTAAGCCTAATCTTTTGTGTAGCCACTGATTCTTAGTATCTTTTCTTCTACTCTGCATGTCGTATTTTGTATTACCTTTTATCAGACACAGGAAAGCATTCTGTTCTGAAAAAAGAAACAACAAAGATATATGTTCCTAATTCCTCTTTTGCCTTCAGATTCTCCAACAAATTTTTCCAACTGTGTAATAAACAGAAGACACCGATTCTAAAACTTTTTTGGCCAGTTTTCAGAAAATCAGTGGGTGATAATAATAGGATTTGACACTCTCTAACACTGTGTTAACATATCTCTCTAATATGATTCAAGAAAATGGTTTAATTGAGGGACTGGGACCTAAAAAATTTCTTTGGGCTCCTTTATTGCATATGTGTGTTTCTGTACCACTGTTGTCTCTCTAATGTAAGAAAAAAAAGTTTTCCCTTGTGTCCTGGGGTGACTTTATGATGTTGTATTGTATTTGTATCACCATCCATCTGTTTAGCCCAGAAATAACTTCTGCACCCTTAAACCTAGATCTGAGAGCTAAGGGGGGGAGAAGGAGGGGCAGTGGAATGTCTGAGGTGGTTGTATCCAAAAATATAGAGATAAGAGCTTCAGCTCTCTCTCAGTGCTCTCCTGGACAGGGAGCAGGAGAGAATTTTCCTTTGCTTTTAGCTAGCTTTTTTAGCTAGCTGAGGCAGAGAAGTTCCCCAGACTGTGGCTTTTCTTTTTCTTGGAACTGATCAGCCCTGCTCTGGACCAAAACTCCAGAAAAACACCAGGAGCTCGTGTCTGTGGCCCAAAGGGCCCAGGATGTGGCATTTTCCAGCACAGGAGGGACTGGTAAGAGGCTGAAAGAGCCGAGCTACACCCCATGAAAAGGACTCTCTCTCTGAATTTGACATCTCTTCAGAACAACAAGAGGTTCCATCGTTTAATACTATTCATTTTTTTATGTTTGTGAGTACTTTGCTTGTTAAACAGTTTTTTTCACTTTTCTCCAACAAGGTTTATCTCCCAAGCAGGTGGGGGGAAAGGCCACTGAATTCTCTCCTTTAAGAAGACATCCCTGAGGAAGTTCCCTTCCAAATTTGTCCCAAACCAGGACACCTTGTCTTCAATTTTTTTATCTGTAGAATGTGAGTCTTATTATTCACCTAATCCCTTTCACACTAGAAGAACAGTGTAGCAACCCTTAAATGAATCAATAAAGCTTTAGAAGTAGCATCTTTTGTTTCTTTGGAGAACTTAGTTCTGACTCTGTACAAAGTCCAAGAGGTCAGGGTGTCCAAGACCAAACACATGTAACAATATTTACAAATACTCAAAAATTCAAGTGATAAGCTATTAAAAATTACTGAGGTCTCCTTGTCACAAACTGCTTACTACCATTATTTCCCCACAATTACCTTCCATTTATTGCAGTTACTTCCAGAGAATCTTTTCCTTTCAGTATCTGCAGTTCTATGTAAAACAGGATTTATTGTTATCTCCATCACATGCTAAAAACCCCCATTTAAATGTGTATTTAGGGCGACCTTTTGTGCTGCTAGAGTAGTCATTTATAGCTGTGATCAAACATCAAATAATAACTTCAAACAGCTATTCCCTATGAAAAGTAATGGAAAATAAGACCCGCAGTTGCATTTTCAGGAACTAATGATTTAAGAATACACTATTCTAAGATACAGGAAGAGATTTGTTTTTACTATAAATAATTACTACAAATACTATTAATAACACTGGAAGCTACTCAGCAACACTTACAGCCTGAGGTAGCATAGAATCAGAATCACTGAATAGTTTGGGTTGGAAGACCCTGTTCATAGCATGGCCCTGTTCTAGAAGTCATTTTTATGCACACATGTAAAACATTGTGATCTAAAGATGTGCCTGAACTTGAGTGGGCAGATGTGCCTGTTAAATTTTATTCATAAGTGGGGATATCTTGTGTGTATACATATGTGTATGTGTGTGTTTATATCTATGGATGGAACACATGGACTTGCAGGGAGCTAAGTCACAGTACAAACTAAGAGTACATCAAGTCATTGATGTACTGGTTTTTGGCTTAATATATCACCTGGAGGGCTGCTCCATTTCCTCAGCTCTGCCAGAACCTGGAAACCACTGGCAAGAGGGTTTCTCTGTACTAAGGTGATGCTTCTCCAAGAGTTTTGCTTCTGAGCCTGATGTCATAACCTGTGGTTACTCAGTTATTTTGGGGAGGACTCCAGAGCTCAAGTGCACCACAAAGGGCAGGAATAATCTTTTTTTGTCTGTTTAATCTTTACCAAGTCGAAGTTTCTAAATGAAGGGAATGCACTTAAGTCCTATTGCCCTTGGTGTCCTCTTTGTCTCCATTTGCTTCTGCACATATTGACCCAGTGCAATGACAGATTAATGGTGACATTAAATGAGGTATTAAATTTAATCTTCTTTACTTGATGTAGCAAAAGTTCCTTTTCCAAATCGCCTTTCTTTAATTTTTGCTTCATGATTGTCATTTTTCATTTGCTGATTTTATTCATGCTAGACTTGGCCAGTGACCTAAAACTGCCAACTGAGGAGTGAAATGCTAATCACATATCTTCAATTGAAGGCATCAGTGTAAATGTTTCCCATGCATTATTTACATTAATTATTTTCTGTCTCAGGGATTCTCCTGGTTCCTCCTAAAACAGTTCAAACATGACTAAAAAAATGGCTCATTTTGGTTGTATATGTTCAAGGCAGTCCTTCCAATTGACAAAGTCAATCTATAATTGTTTAATCCAGGATGTCTTAGAAAACTTCTGAATTTAGGAGGTCACTTCACTACTCAAAAGAATTATTAGCAATTTCAGAGCTTTCTCTCAAGATGTTTTGTAGTCTTTACATTTCTTATAATGTATTAATGGGGTGTGGTGTTTACTCTTCAAGTAGGAAGATTATTAACAGTTTTACTACAGCTTACACAGCCATAGTGTTGCTAAATGATGAATTTAACATGAAAAATGTGTCACCAGCAAGGAGTTATTAATAGTATTTCATTTTAGATTACATATTAGGAAGAGCTTCTTCACTCTGAGGGTGATGAGGCATTGGACAGTTTGCCCAGAGAAGCTGTGGATGGGCCATCCCTGGAAGCAAACCAAATAAGGCACTTGTTGAAGGTTCTTTGAGAAAACACTTTAAAATAAAAACCAGTGGGGTTTTTTTGTTTATTTTGAGAAATTGATATAAGTTTCAATAATAATGTTCCTAGAGCATTTTCTCAGCCCTAGGACAATTACACTTGTGATGACATGATTCTAATTCTGTTGGATGTCTTGTATCCTTGTTTGCTTCTGATGGAAATGTTCACAGAAACCATTCATTTCACATGCCAAAACCCCAGAGGCTCAGTTTGGGGTGTACACACCCCACACCATTATCATATCAGCTTTGTAACACTGACTGTGCCCTTTGCTTTCAGATGTGTTCAAATCCCAGCACCATTTTGCAAATCCTCGGTGCTTCACTGTAGCATGAAGCCTCATCTGCAGGAACTCAGTATGTCTCAGTCAGTAGACCTAGAATATTTTTATTTAACACATTACAAGCTGAGTGCTGCTGCATTCTGTCTGTGATACTAGCTCTCAGTCACCTCATCTCATTTAATGTAAAAGCATAGTGCCAGAGCATTCTTTATGGAAGCATGCAATTTATTTTAAATTAACCACTTTTTAATAGATCTACATTTACTCTTTCAAGTACTGGTGGAAAGGAAGTAGATTATATGCTCCTAGCTGCTGAAATAAAATAAAATGACAAATTAAATAACAGAAAATGCTTCAAGGAGGATATTAAAACAGAGAGCATCAATCATTCAGTGCTGTAAACATGAAAGGGTCTATTCTTTGTGTAAAACCAGAAATTATTAGGACTCACTCTGTTTATTTCTTTACTTAGCCTCATGGTACTGGGGTAAAATCCCTTTATCCTTAGTAAATTTATATATGGGATGCCAGATGAATGGTTTGAATATGAAGACTTATATGTTGGTGGTATTAATGCTTACAGCATTCCTCCCTCAGTTTAACAGAGTACTGTATAAATTTTTTGTTACTTTAGTGCACCAATGGTACCTTCTGTTTTTCAAACTTGACTTTATGTAGAAGTCACACAGAGATAACAATATTCTATTAAATTAAACATCCTATTCCCAGCAGCTTGACTTTGTGAGGTTTCAAACAGGTCACTTGGCAAGCACTGCCCTTTTCAGCCACAGGGTGGTCAGCTGACGTGTTCACTTTCCAGGCAATTTTTCTATACATGAGGTTCAGTCATGAACTGCATAAACTGTCTGTAAACAATACAAAAAAAATTAATTAAGAACATGTACAAAGTGAAAGACCTTTAAATACAAGTAGAGATGGAATGAATAAGGTGAATCACAGCCTGAGTAGTAATCAACAGTGTCATGTTGCTTGCAAAAACCCAAATCTTACTGTCTATAGAATGTGTAAAGTGCAAAGTATTTCCATTTTGATAAGGCTGCAGCTGAAGTATTGTGTTTGGGTTATTTGTGACCTTTTAAAGAATTCTGAACAGACAAAAAAATGAACAGAGGTCCTGGAAAAAAGTTTAAAGAAAGATAGAAAGACCTGGAGTTGTTAATTTAGAGGACAATGCACAAAGAAAGCTGTAACAATAATCTTCAGTTATTTAAAGCCATGGTTGTTACAAGTTCAAAGGCAATAGACTTTTCCAAAGGATAGGACAGGAACTAACAAACTTAATTTGCAGCAAAGAAGATGTAGATTAGATGACAAAAAAAAAAAAAAAAGTGCTGACTATAAGGGTGAGGATGAAGAGGTGACAAGGTGACAGAGTCTAAATCACTAGAGATTTTACGGAAAAGATTAAGCAATCATCCACCAGAGTTATCTGACATTTAGTTGGCTAAAAGTCATCTGAAGATCCTTCTGTATTTACTCAGCTTCTGGTTTAGAAATGTTGGATTTAGGGAAACAGTCCAGAAAAATATACACCACACCTCAAATTTTGTCCTCTGTGAAAACTGAAAAAAAAAAAACCAAAACCAAAAAAACTGGAGACACAGATTTTCCATCTGAACAGTAGAGCAATGAGGACTGCTCTGTTGAGTCAGCAGTGAGTGACTTTCGCAGTCCAGCTGGTCTTAAGAAAAATTATATGCAAAATACCAGTCCCAATGTTCTGATGGGGAAAAAGCCCACCCCCAAAATCAACAAAAAACAACTCCCCCCAAAAAATCAACCACCAGATCTTTAGAGTGAATCTTTAAGTTTAATTTTACTTTAGGATAAGAATGTTAATAGGTAAGAACATATCCATCCAGCTTCTGGCTCCTCTTTAATAACATTCTTCTTTTAGCTGTGACATGTTAAAAAGCCCTTAATCCAAAACTCCCACTGCGCAGTCTCTCAAGCAGACCTATATAATACCATCTCTGTTAGAGGAAGTTACTCTCACTTTCAGGTGAATCTTATTAAAAGGGTTGTAGGGAACATCCCAGGTATGAGATATTAGTTGCTAAGCAGGTCAGTTGTCCTCTCAGGAAACACAAAAGTATGGTTATGAAGATTAAAAAAAAAAAAAAAAAGGAAAANCTCTTAGGAAACATAAAAGTATGGTTATGAAGATTTAAAAAAAAAAAAAGGTAAAGAATTGACTTTTTTTTTTTTTTTTTCCTAGAAGTGCTGTTTGGTGTAATGAAATGTCATCATAGTGATGATGAAATGCTATCACAGGACTGACCTCTGTTTCCGTCACACAGGGATTTTCAGGCAGAACTACTAACAAACACTCTGCAGTCTGTTGGGATAGGGAAAATATTTCTGGTGCATATATATTATATACACATATTTTGGGTTTTTGATTCTTTTTAAACTGTAGTCTTAACACATGGTATAGGACAAGGTTGAGCAGACAGAACAGTGTTTATTTTCCCAGTACACTCCCTTTGATTTCCAAAGCACGCACATGTGCTGCCCACACTGCCCACCTTGCAGAGCTGTTGGCTCTTAAACCTCTCTGTCCTGGAGATGTCTGAGCTGAGCAGGAACTTCTGGTCTGGGACTGGCAGTGGCTCCCTTGGAAGAGGGTGTGGACTGGAAACACACCACCCCTTCTAAGTTCCTTCCAGGGGAAAAAACACCCACTTTCCACCCAACAGGGACGGGGTCCTTTCTATAGAATGAATTTCTGAAATCTTTTAGAGAAGGCCCACTTTTTGGACAGACTTTCTGCTGCTGAAAATGGGATTATGTGACAATCAGTAGCTGATGCTTCTGTTCCTTTACAGAATTTTATCAGCCCAGGGCTCACCCCAAGAAAGTGCTGCATTCCTGCTGATGGGAAAGATTTGACACCCTTCTCACCAGGTTACTGGGTCAGGTGAGGTGGAGAATCATCCCACAGGGTCTCTGGGGACTTTGGAGGCTCTGGAAAGCAGCTGCTCAAGTTCTTTGTAAAACTCTATGGGATGGAGCCAGCTCCCAGGCCTTGGTGAAACAGCCCAGGGCTGGGAAAGGGTCCTGTTAGAGAAGCTCTGAGGTAACTGATGGGGGGATAGGTTGGCACCTCAAAGGGAGGAATTTCTCCAGAGGGGCTGAAGGGCTTGCTTGCTTCTGGCATCAGGAAAGGTTCTTTCCTTATCTAGACTGCCTTATTTTTCTTTAATGTTATTCAAAATAAAACCCATGTAAAAGAAGAACTGCCAATGCTGGAACAGTTTATTTACTCACCCAGGAGAATGTAGAGCCTATAATATGTGATTCAATGTATGCTAGGGTCCCTTTTGGTGATAGAAAAAGTGAGTCACTTATAATAATAGTTGTTTTTTCCCTGTAGGTATGAGTGAATGAAATGAGAAGTCTAATGATATCTATATAATGAGTCTTGTTACTCTATTGCCTATAGATGGCAAGGCTTGGATTCATAATTATATTAAGAGCCATATCTTATGCTGATCATTAGCAAGGAAAATTTCACACTAGAGATTCATTGTACTAAAGACCAGTTAAATTACAGTGTGTGTCTGCACATTATAGATATTATGATTCATTTCTGGCTTTAAAATACTATAGTTAGGAGAAATTATCTTGCATATTTCAGAGTAAAACCAAAGCCTGGAAGAAATCACTTAGTGTTTGTAGCATTTGACTTTTTTCACTGTAAAAATGTCACTCCCAGCTCCAATTACTCTGTCAGTTTTCCAGTGACCGACGCTAAAAATGTTACAGAGGTAGACTTATTAACACTTCTTTTTCACAGCAGAGCAGGAGTCCTCCTTGGTTATTCAAGCAAAATAGTAAGAACCACTGTCAAAAGTGACATAAGGTGCCTGGAGAAGAACAAAAAATTCAAAGCACGGAAGCACAATAATCTACTCTGGTCTGCTATGCTGAACTGCTTTATTTAGCATTTCTACCGTAGCAAGCTTACAGAAGAAATGGAAAGAATGGAGGATAACAGCTCTGAAGGAACTACACATTCACCTCTCTCTTTTGGACATGAAATAGATTGAACAGTAGATAGGATGTAATTAGGAACCTGTCTGGCAGTTATGCACTTCTATCAGAGAACTGCAAATAGAGGGTCTGCCAAATAATTAGTTTTTCTTAAACATGCACCTAATTAAATTGCAAGATAAAGCAATTCTGTTTCTCTCTCTAATGTGCTATTTAAATGGTCAAGGAACAGGGCTTCAGAGAGATCTTCCTTCTGGGAAGCAACTGCATTCCTCTTTTCCTGAGCATCACACAATGAATTTACTAATTGGTCAGGACAGATAATTGCTCTTGCCCATTTTGAGAGAGCCTATTACTGGTTGTGTTTGCATGAGGGTATGGCAGTGTTTTTTGTCTTTTCATTTTTTTGGGTTTTTTTTTAACACTTACTGCCTCACCTGTTGACCTTTACCAGTTTTTGCCTGGGCAGTTGTTACCCTGGACACAAGCACTGCAGCAAAGGAACTGAAAACAGTCCACAGAGAAAAAGAGGGTGCAGTATCCCAGATTTTTTTTATAAATAAGTCTAAAAAATGTATCAAAAACCCCCATTGAATGAATGCTTCTGTGAAGCCAAAAGAATTGGCATTTCCAGGAAGAAAACTGGAGAGTCCTAGCTTTGCCCCATGGAATTTGGTCTAAACACCAAAAGCAGATAAAGGCAGGGATGGAACACTGGGCATTATGTCTCAAGATGTAGATATGGATTAAGAAAATCTTGCAGCAAAATAGACCTGAATTTCCTTATCCCAGAAGTGGGTCAGCTTCAAACTGCCTTAAGGGAAATATATAGCCTTATCTCTTAGAGTGTTTTAACACTCTATTATAACAATGTGGAACAGGTTCAGACAAGTATATAAAGCAGAATTAACATTTGCTTCCTGACCCCTATATTGATTTGTGCTCATCAAATGAACAATCTCATTCAGCTAATCATGTGGATTTCGTTTGTTTTGCCATGCTTTTGTTTCACTAATCAATATGTATATAAATTAGAGAAAAATAAAATGATCTTTAGCTTCCCTTTATTGTAAGAGAAATAAATATATCTGAAAGTTTCAGCAAATAAAAAAAAAAACCAAAAACCTCTTTGGAGTCTGCTGAGTCATAATCTTGGTACTGATTTTGTTTCCGTGTAGGTATGTAGATAAAAGCCTGGTTGCTTCTGATGATGTGTTTTATGGGAGCCACCACACTGAGAGTCAAATTTGAAGTTCATATTTACATTTTACACACTGTTATTTTATGTGTAAGGTTAAATGCAAGTGTTTTGCTAGAATTTCCTATGTCCTTCTGAGTCAGCTCCTGTTTCAAAGTCAGTCTTTATAATTAGTCAAGATTCTAGGACATATCTTCAATTGGACTGGAAGGACAGATTTTTTTTTTTTTTTCCTTTTTTATTACATCAGTAAATATAATTTTGACTGTGTTCTGGGGCATCCCACAGCTCTCCCAGTTGGTTGTACTTCAGAATAAAATCCTGCTAGTAAGAATCTGTTTTGAATTATATGAAACCACAACTGAACCATTGGAACATTTGCACTTTTCTTTTTTTCCCTAGCTAGTGAGGACAGCACTGAACATAGTTAAGTTTTAAGGAACAATTTATAATTTCATTTTGCACTGGTGCCGCCCATCCCTGGGTCATTCTGTGGGTTGATCAGCTCTTACTGGACTCATGACTACTAAAGATTTTTAATATCATCCCTTCATCTTGAGTCAAGTCAGCTGCATGCTGCATTTCCTCAAGAAGTCTAGGTGTGCATAATATTGATTTATCATTTTTTAAACAGGTTTTTATTTTCCACTTCTCCATGGTGAACTAATGCCTAAAGAAGAAATAGATGAACTGCATAAAGACTCAGATTACTTTGCTCTTTTCTCCCTAGTAATTATTTATGAGCACACAGCTGCTATATCCTGCAAAGTTCATAGCAAAAGACATGAAAGTTGAAGGTTGGCAAATGTGAGAATGTAAAATGTTACGAGAGATTACCATTGCAAGTAAATTGTTCGGAGTTTGCCTCTCAATCTGTTTGCATTCACATTGCATGTAATTTTATATTACCTAATTTTTCACAGAAATGTCATTAAAATTTTCATTTAAATATATTTTCATTTAAATCTATGCAGAAATCCAGCAGATCATTCCAGCTCGCTGTCATTTATTCTTTGTGTGAGAAATTAATTTTCTCAACATTTACAATTTTATTTATCAGCCTTAATTTAAATTACTAAAATTTTATATCCTTTGAAGAAATTCAGTGACTCGATTACTTACTTATCTGAACTAACTGAATAATTCTGACACGTCACACTTTTTGGAGACAGAGGGTTAACTGCAATTCTTTGCAAAGGCTATTTGGGTAAAAGTAGGATCCAATTAACCTACATTATTAACAATTGCTTCTTGCTGTTCATATAGGTTATGAATAGACTCATTAATAAACCAAATAAAACAGACATAGGATCACCTTAACTGTATCTGCTCCACAGAACTCAAGTGATTGTTATTTTTTATTACACCAGTTTATAATTCTGTTACTATAATGACTTGGTGACTTGATTATAGTATTAAATACAGAGATAAAAATGCAGCTAAGGGCTCCTGTTGGTGGATTACTTGGATTAGCTGCTCAGCTCTTGCTGTCAAGGCTCCACAAATGCATCACCTCCTGTTGCCATGGCTTTAACCTCTCAGTTCTGCCTTAAATGCAAAGGACATCAGAGATTCTTGGGAAGGAGCACAAGGCAGAGACCCAAAGGCATAAGGACACTGGCACTGCATCTTTTTTGAGATACCCATTGTGTGTGATGCTGATCCTGTTCTCACAGCACTATAAATGTGTGAGTTCATACAGAATGGTGCCAGAATGCTGTACTGCAACTCTTTAACTTCACCCAAGCAGCTCAAAGGATTTCCAAACTGTGCTTTTTACTGGAATTCTTGAGATGCTGCTGAAGCTGTACTGTTCCACTAAATTTATATGCTTATTGTACATGTGTGAGACTACTGCCAAGTAGTTTCCAGTTGCCTGAGACTGTTGTGCAGTTGCATTCTATGACAATCCCTCCTTGACCACAGTACTTGCCATGTTAGATATATTTTATTAGAAGTGTATTCTCAGACATATGATGTAAAATGTAATTACTGACTTCGTGGTTTTGTGTGTGTCTTCAAAGGACAAGAACTATTTTAATGATCTCCAAATCAAGTATTGTAGTTGCAAACAATATGAAGTAAAGTACAATGTATGCCTGTGGTAAACAACTGTTATCCTGACCTATGGTAATTTTTTGGGGGAAGAAGGATAAGAGGGGGGGAAAAGGAGGAAAAATATCAGGATTTATCAATATTATACAATCACATCATAGCTCTCTGATTGTTTTGCTGGTATTTGCAGTGATAGTAATGAATAATGCACAAATGTAAGTCCCTAATAAAGATAAGTTCTGCTTTTGCAAAGCAGAACCCAACCATCCCTCAAAAAAACCCCACTTTTATGTGGAAATGCTTTCACAGTCCTAAAATAGGTATCCTTCATGCTTCAGTAGAAAATTCTTCAGAAAAGGGATTCCTGGATGTTCTTTCAGAGACAGACTAGGGCCAGCTCTACTGAATCCTGAACTAAACTCTATCCAGAGTAACCATGTAGTACAGTTAAAAAAGAAATCAAGTACAATGTAAACAGTGGAATTGTATATTTGTGTCTGTACCATACATTGTGTGGTATTATTTGGTGTATTTAATAATTTGGATAATTTTGCTCTTCTAGAAAATCCAATGCAAAATTTCTCCAAGTATGCTGATAATATAATCAAACTAACTGAACTGAACCAACTGTGAGATGAATTCTTCCCTGTCAGTCTTTTCAGCTATGGGTACAACCCAAATTTTATACCAAATTTGGTTGTACAGAAGTGGCACTGCAGTCTGCAGCTGTTTCCAAATGCTTAATAAAGCAAAGTCCGAGCTTCCAGATCTCACTTCCAGCTTTCCCCCTCTAACACACAACAGTAACCTTAGGAATGAGATTTTTTTTTTTTTTTCTGAGATGAATGCATTAATGCAGCCTTTCCTTTGAATAGAATTAAAATTTCTTCAGACAGCTTTACCAAAATTATCCAATCTTCACATTAAAAGGGAGACTGTTCTGCTGACGTCATCAACAATGCCAACTAACAGAGTAATGAAGCAGGAGGTTGAAACATTCCTGACCTTTTCACAGTATCTTTTAGAACTAAAGAAGCCTTTTCTTTTTCCAGCTCCTCCAATATTCTTCTTTCATTCGCTGTTTAAATGCAATATATCTGACTTTCCATTCCATGAAAAACGTCGAAACAGATCTAATGCTTGGGCAGACTACCAAAAGCTGTGTTACTAATCTTGTTTTTCAAAGGAGTGAAAAGTAACCTGTGAAACCACAACAGTTTCAAAGGAGAGAAACAAAGCAAATATGCCTAATGCACATCTTGTTGAGGTCTTTCTTTTTTTCTTCTCATATAATTTGTAAGGGATTCTTCACATAGTATGTGGCTACTATCCTATGATTGCTTCTGTCAACACAGAACTGCTGGTCTCTGGGTCATGTTCTCTTGTTTAATTGTTAGCTGGAAAACATTAAGAGTTAAATTATGTCCTCATAAAACAGTAGCATCTTGTTTATTCAACAGAAAAATGCATTATCATTTTGTCTGAATGGAAAAACTGTAGGAAAAGTCATCTAAAGTTTTTGGGTTTTTTGGACTGGAGTGTTTAGGTGTTTTTGTTGTTTTTTTTTTGTTTTGTTTTGTTTTTTTTTTTAAGGTAGTTATTGAAAAAATTATGAGAAGAACATAGACAAGGAACAGTTTTCATAACATTTTTTAACTCTAAAGTAGAACATTATTTGAAAGGATAAGTAGCCTTGCACATAGAACACATATTTATTTTAACAAGATTAAATATATTTGTAAAGTAATGTACACAGTTTACTTTATGGCCAGTTAATGTTTGTTCCTTTCCAAGACAGAGAAAATAAATTTTGTGCAATTTACTTCTGTTGTCAGTGATAGAACAAAAAAGAAAATAAAGTTGGATCTCAACAGACAACCTAATTATGTTACGATTGTCTCTTCACAAACACTATTTTCACCTGTTTTGAAGTGCATCCAGTTTAAATTCCTAATTCAATCTTGAAAAGGCAATGTCAATACAGGAATTTCACATATGGCAGGCAAAATTGTAGTAAAGAGAGTTAGTATCAGCCTTGGATTTCTAAGTGGTTATGCTCAGTATTTAAGCCCCATCATGTGAAAATAAAGCTGGAGTGGCTCATGCCATCCCATTGGTGGATATTGCAGAATCATTTTATAGTTCATCAGTTTGGCAAAAGCAGCAGTCTATGCTGAAAAGAGGCCCAGAGAATGAAATAAAATAGGTCCCCTTGCTTCAGGCAGGAACGTGTTGTAAGACCATATAAAGAAATGTTCACTGGAGTTTGCCTGCCCTGCTCTTGCACTGGCTGGGGCCTCGGCAGCCAGGAGGAGGCACCAGGGGTAGCCCAGCCCAGATGGACCTTTCTGAAGGTCAGCTTTATCCTGCTCCCCCTTCCTCCCTCTCCAAAGCTGTGTTTGGTTGTTCCTATAGTGTTTAGGATTGTTACTGTTGGGGCTCAGACTGCAGCACCAAGAACTGTTGATTTGTGGTCCCTTGCGTACGAAGAGAGGAGATGTGAAAGTTTGGTTCTGCTCACCTTATTTAGCAGTCTGCAAAATGAGACTGAGAAGGGATTTCTCTTTTGCTCCTGAGTTGAGAGGAGGCCTGTTTAAGCCTAAAGCTGTTTGGAATTAGTTTGCACACTAAAAGCATACTGATGGGCTGTGAACCCATATGCCACAACTATACTTAACAGGAGGCTTGTTATTTCACAGGTGCATTTTGCATATGAAGTTTGCATGGGGGAAAAAAGACACCATGAAAAAGGCAAGTAATTAACTCTGTTCCCTGCTCCTTCAAAAGGCCTATTCCGAGGTAACTCAGGAAGTTCATTATAAACCTGCCTCTTCTATCCTCCTTTAGAGTAGCACTTTAACTTTCTGGTAAGCTTGTCATTTGTGGCAGTAGAGCCATCTGCAGCTTTTTCTGTGCCCTCTAGTCTTTCCCCCATCTTCACTAGCTCAGATAGAGTCTAATTTTGTTTCTATTACTACAGGCACAACTATGACACCAAGTCATAGTTTTTTTCCCCTGATCTTCGGACTCAGAATTGAATAAGTTTTGTTTACAATCCCTAGCAAAGTATTCTTCTGGGGGAAGCAGATTATTTTACAGTAAAGGGTGTTGGGGTGTGTCACAGCTTGTCTGAGGTATTGCTTCATCCTGTCTGTGAGCTCCAGAGGACAACAGTGATGTGTCTAATTATGCTGTCAAGGATTCCTTGATAAACCTTAAAAGCAGAGGACTACAGATGCAATTAAAACATAGACCACAGCATAATTATCTATTTGTTTGTTTATTTATTTATTTATTTTAAAAGCAGTGTCACAGCATGCAAACTTTGATGATACCTTTTTACCTCTTGAGGCTGTCTAATTATTTTGGGCAGGGTACCAGCTGTTGGCCAGGTCTGTGTGAAGATCTGCAGTCAGCTAAGCAGTACTAAACACTGGAAATGCTGACTCCTAGAAAGACCTGGGAGGAATTTATGCCCTTGGAATATGGCTACCAGTGCTGATACCACAATCTGTTTTTTTCTGGTATGTGCTACTTTTCAGGCTCTCCTTTTGTTATTTCATGTAGGTCTAGAATATCTAAGTAAATCTCTTCCATCTTTTCTCTTTAACCTCTTAAAAAGTAAACCTCTTTCTCTGTCAGACCTCAGCCTTCTATTGTGAAGGAATCCTCTTAAATATATGTCTGGGTTTGAGATTTGTTTTGTGTGAATTTTGTACCTTAAATGCTGAGTTCAAAGATGTGACCTGCAAGCCCATTTTCATGTTTCCTGAGGCATAGAAATGGTCCTCTGCTATGTATGAAACAGCAAATTCTTTTCTAATGTAGAAAAGAAACTATAGAGGAAAAAATGGTGATTGTTTACTTATTTTCTGAATGAACATAATGTATGAATTCTTATATCCTTTCTGTGATATCGATACGAAATATTTTCTTCACATTAAAATTATTTAATAATTACTTTTAACTATTTTTTCTGTTTCTTTTAGTTTGAATATTCGGAACAAATTCCTCACAGAAAGTGTTCTCAAGGTTTTGGAACAAGCTGCTCTGGGAAGTGATGGAGTCATCAACCCTGAAGGTATTTAGGAAATATGTAGATGTGGTACTTAGGGCATGGTTTAGTGGTGGATTTGGCAGTGTTAGGCTAAGGATTGGACTTAGAGGTCTTTTCCAATCTTAGTGATTTTATAGTAGTACTTAAAGAGCTGACCTTGCAGCCCTTCTTTTTTATTGTAATGGTGCCACAGGTTAAAATTCAGATTACAGTGATTTACTGTTAGACACATGGAAACTTTTGGATGGTAAACAAAGCACTGTGAATTTAATTTGGATTATTGGGTTGGTAATGTTTTTAAGTTTTGTTGCTGCAATGAGCTCATTTAAGGTAAACAAAAATTCCTTTTTTCTTCCCACAACCCAGAATAAGGGTATGAAAAGAATTTAAACCAAGATGTGCAAAATTTGGCCTCAGGCTTACTATTTAGTACATGTGTCTATTTTATTTTCAGTGAAATACGTGATAGGTTATTAACAACATTCTCTGGAAAGCTGAGTTGGAGACTGTCTTGTATTCTTTGATTTCAGCTACTTCTTTCAGTTGTCAAAGCATACAAATGAGTGTAATTTCAAAGGAGTTTTTAATCTAAATATCTCTTAAAAAGAAAAGCAAAAATGCTGCCAGAAAATGCAGGAGGAGAAAGTCCACCTTATATCAGGATTATGATCATGGGAAAATTCACCTATTATGGAAGTTGCAGTTCTGTGTTTTGGGTCATGTGCTTTCTTTGGCCTGCTGATTTTTTCTTTGGGGTGGGGAGGAGGTGGGGGCATTTTTTTGGGGGGTGTTTTAAGGGCTACCGGAACTCTCTGGAGAACAGAAAGAAATTTTCCCACTCCTTTTCTTTCCTTTTTTTTTTTTTTTTTCCAAGCTTTTTTTATTTGTCAAAAGAAAAAAACAC
>VZRH01002606.1:1653576-1674788 GCA_013397555.1 Urocynchramus pylzowi
TTTTTTTTTTTTTTTTTCCAAGCTATTATTATCTGTCACAGTGAAAAAACACAGAAAGCCCTTCTATTTCAAAAGTAGGTTCAGTACAGATGAAGATCTTTCATCAGTCATAAACTAATTTTTTTTTACTAATATTAAGACTAATGTATAAATCGGTTCATCTTTGACTGCATCTCTTTGTTACTCCTCTCCTGACACATCTAGTCCATCTCCTAGAGGAAAACAGAGATGGAAATTTACACTGCTGGTCTCCACTCATCCTCTTTCCTTCCTTTTCTTCCCCAGTTTACAACCACTGACAAATTTGCCATATGTTTAACCTGACATTACAGGTTCCAGAGGTGCTATATTTTTATAGATATTACGAGGGTGTAGTTAAAAAGGAGAGAGGGCACAAGACAACCATCATTACCATCTTTTCTTAAGAATGTGGCTGCAGCAGGAGCTCACCTCAGTAAGACAAGGAAGTAGCCACTCTCAGAGGATTTTTATTTTTATTCAGTGAGTCATGTAGGTCAATGCTCTCTAATGATGACAAAATAGAAGCAGAATTATGAGATGGAGAAGTAGAGTATGTGTCCTCAACTCACTCAACTCTTCTGCTTATCTCTTCCTAACTCTCTGCCTTACCTTTGGTACTGCTGAGTTTTGGAAACCTGTCATACCAAATTCTAATTAGAGGTGTTGGAACTGTGCTGTTACTGAAATTGGCATATAATAGAATTTTGGGGTTCTTTAACAGGTTGATATTCTTCTGGGCAGCACCCTTTGAAGTTGGTTAAAATAACAGGAGTTGACCAGCTGAATGTTAATCAGTTGGAAGGTGAATTGCTGGGCATCTGATGGTTCATGTTTTCAGTAGACTGCAGCCTGATCTTGATGAGATTGCTAAATTCCAAATATAAAAATAGTGCTGCTAAATTTTCCCTATTTTTTTTAATATTCTTTTTTTTTAGTTTTTGTAAATCTTTTAGGATGCCCTACAAGCTCTGAAGCAAGAGTCTGAGGGAGAAGTGGTAGTTACTGGTTTTCATTCTGAGGTGTGGATTCACAATCATATATGATCTTTCTTATCCAACACTGTTAGAAGATAATATTCATGATAGAAGGTATGAACTGATTTCTTAGGCTGCACAAGGTTATGAACACATGAATTACAATAATGTGTTGCTAGTAGATTTCTCACTTGTGTTTTTTGGCACTTTTTCCTTAGTGATTAAATGAGTTGTTGTGATGTGCTATACAATTACTGCCAAATGTCATTCCGTTTATATCCAGATGTTAAGACACAAAATGGCGAATACTGGCAAGATAATTTCAGAAATCCTATAGACATAAAGAAAGAAAAAAAATATGTTGTTTATTTTTTTAAATTTCTGTGAAAGCTTTATTTAGCTCTCCTCTTAACTGGTTTACTTATTCCTTCTAATTGTACTACAGATTTTGGGACTGCTTTACAGCATCTGGTCTGATTGTCACAGCTTTAGATGTCAGTGAAACAAGCACTTTAGTCCACTGGACGTTTGAAATATTAGTTCCATACTTCTACTTGAATCATCAGAGAAACTCAGCCACTCCAGAATTCAGGTAATGCCTGCAAGTTCTTTTGCCCAGATTGTTCTTTGTGTAAAACAGATCATGTTTAATTTCCCATGAAATAAAATTTTACTATTATGGTTGGCTGTGATGAGATTACAAGGAGAAATAGGGGGTGAAAGGAATGAAATTCAATTTATTTTCCAAGGTGTTGTAATATATCACATCTTCTATCTATTTTGTGTGATCTAGAGGAAAAATAATTTCATTTCAGTCAAACAATTCAGGAGGACTCTGAAACAAAGTCTTCACAACAAACAGTTGGGGAAAAACAACTTAACTGTTTGAGTAACAAATAGCTCAGAATAGCTAATTTATTTCACTGTGTCTGACAACAGACCCCTAAAAATTTCAGTGCATATTTGGAAATGAGACTGAAGAAAATGCTATTCACAATGTGCATCATGTATTGTCAGGTGAATCTGTTGCAGAAAACTGATAATGTACTGAAGATGCTGAACTCCTCCATGTGTGCATGTGACTGGAATCACATTTCATATTCTGAAGGACATGTTGGTAACTACAGGAAAAGAATGTGCAGAGAGGAAAAAGTTTGGGCTTAAACTCTGCAGACACCCGAATCATAATGTTGGCAATAGCTTGTGTATTATATTTATCCAGCAGAATAAGTAGAATAGGGGGGACAGGAATTGCAGATTAGGTGGTAAAATAGTTGGGTGACTGCAGAGGCCTTTACATTTGTAATTTAGTTTTTGAACTCAAAGATATTTGAATAATTCAGGGAAAAGAAAGGAGTTGTAGAACTGAGAATGTGATCTAGAAAGAGGTCAAACTGTGTAACCGGAGTCTTTCTTTCTCTGATGGCTTCTCACAGGCAAGAGTACAAAAAATGTACTGTGAAATTGAGGTGAAAGTTCTTTTATAGGTACCTGTCTTTGCTTGTAAACTTTTTTCACTACTCCTTAGTTAAATATTTGACTTCAAGTTTTGTTGAACACACAGCATTGTTTCTTTGCTCTTAAGCCTTTCTGGGTTCTTGAAAAAGTTGGGCTCTGCAAATTCTAGGAACCAGTCGAACCTCTTGCACCAACTTCATCTTTCAGATTGAAAAAATCTGTTTATTACAACTCACTTAAGAGGAAGACATGTGAGTATGAGTAGATAAAACAAGAACTTGGAATGAATATCTAAGGTAACTTCAGTTTTGGAGGAAATTTGGACTTAAAATTGTTACTCATAAAAATGTGGAGTTGCATGAAGAATGATGAATTTTGAATACTAAGTGGGTTGGTAAGAACTTTGAATAACCTGGCTATATACATTTAATAGCAATATGGTGTACAAATACATTGTTATTAAATTTTCTGATTCAATCTCAAATACATGGAGGATATTTATTTAGATACATGTGATTTTGCTTAGAGAGGAATAAAATGTATATTACATTTTAAGAATATTTTGGTTATTTTATAGACACATTGATATGTTTTATGACTAATATATAGACTGGTTCTATGCACCAAGCTAAGTCATGGCACAAACAAGAATTTAAAATTACGGAATGTATTATGTGGAAATAAAGAACCAAGATTCTAATACATTATCTGTACAACTTTTTGATGACACAACACAAGATGCATTTAATAGTTAACTTTTTTTGGAATCTATTTAACTCATGTAGTCATAGCTGTTGGACTGTAGAAACTGGAATTAGCAGTGGACAAATCGTCTACTGTTACAGAAGGAGAGATATCCCACTATAGTCTCTCTTGGGAAGTATAAAATAAACATATCCTGACACAGCTCACTAAGTAGAAAGAATTTCATAGTCCAGTAAATCTTATGGATCATGATTAAAGGTCTGAGTGCTACTGAAAATAATTAGAGGGAAGAAGTATAATTAGTGTATTACTTTACAAATATGACCTTAAAAGAAAAAAAAAGTTTACCTGCTGAGACTGAGGCCAGTCACTGTAAATGTACGCTCAAACTGTGTACCACAAGTAGTAGTGATCTCTGGCCACAGCTCAGGCTTTCAGCTACCAGTCAGTGACTGCTGACTTTATGCTCCTACTTTTCTATCTATGGGAATGTCAGCTTGGATATGACTCCTCTGTTTAGCCCCCTGGTTTTCAAAAACATATAAGAAATGAAGGGAACTCATCTTCAATAACTTAGGACAATTACAGTGCTTTATCTGCATTTGGGCACAGCTCATCCTTAACTGTTTTTTCAGTCAGCAACTCCCACAACTTATAGGTAACACAGATCATGTCCTGAAGGGTTGTCTTTCCTTCCATTGTCATTCCAGACTGCTTTTTGGGTTTAAAGTCAGGCATAGGTATCAATATTTTGTCATTCTCAGTCTCTCCCAAAATTTGTGTCAGTCTGTCAAAACCAGATGGAAAATTTTGCTTTGGAGAAGACAGTGAAAAGCTGCCAGGCTGCAGCTGTGCCCATGGCTGGGTGCATGGAACTTGGGACACTTCTGTTTCACAGGCACATGACCTGCTCCTTCGTGCTTGGAGGTGCCACTGCAGCCTCACAGGCCACTCAAAAAAGGAGCTGAAGCCAAGCTGAGGTCCAGGTCCTGGACTGGCTCACCCTCTGAGCTGTATCCTAAAGTTATGAAAATGAAAAATTAATATAGCCATGAAGTAGTTGAAGCAGTTTGCTTGTTGATGTAGCAGATATCATATATCCATGCAGAATCTGCTCACCTTTGCTTTCAGTAAAAGAAACCACATCCAGGTTACACACTAATACAATTAACAGGAATTAGAGAGAAACTTGCAAAGGGCATTGGAACCAATTTCCCTGTTTTTTTTTTTTAATAGTCCCATCTAAGAAGGGAAGCCTTATAGGTGACACAGAGCTGAGAGAGATCACAGACATAGGAGGGAAAAGGTGACTTACAGTATGTGGAAAGTCCAGGCAGAATATGCAGGAACCCACTCTCATTCTCACTCATATTTCAGAATGGTTTTTCTCCCCCAGTATCAGAACAACTGGTTGCACACTTGCATAGGGATTTACTGAATCCAGACTGGTTGACTGGTTGTTTGTTTGAGTAGGTGGGTATCAAGGATACCAAAGAACAGATTTCCTGTGGTTCTGTGTGTTACAGAGGGGAGACACATAAGCCCACTTTTCTCCACATTTTTCCAGGCTCCTGAATGGGAAGAAAAAATTAACTGAAATACATGAACATCTTCAAATGCAATACAGTCGATAATAAAATATGCTATATGAGGTAATCCATTACAAAAGCACAATTAAAGGAGACTTAATAATTGTAAGTTTTGTGAAGTACCCAGTACACTGCTGTGCGTGAGAGACATTTTGAAAGTCTGATGGGCAGAAGTGTTCTGTTAAAATTGCTCTTGTTAGAAAAGTGGAATAAAGCTGATTTGGTAATTTGAGAATTCATATTTGCAGAATCTAGCAAATCAAGAATTAAATTCTTTGCTTAGTAGCAGAGTGACCCACAGTCACAGCTATTTCAGTGCCTCTTACAATGAAAGGCTTAATGGGGATATAGACTGCTCATCACAATTCTTTTCCTGTGGTATTTCATAATGCTCAAATTTATAAGCATTTCTGCTAAAAGAGCTCTGACTTAAATGTCATCCTTACGAGAGACCTGTTCTGTCTTTGGAGGATTACAGTACTTAAAGTTCCCAAAAGGAGTCTAAAACATATTGCCAGACTCATGGTCTAGAAAGGTTCTGTAGTGTTCAGAGTTTCTAGATGTTTCTGTGCTCCTTTGTGGTTGCACATTTGCAGTCTGCCCAATCATAAGGATACTGTCTGTAAGGAGTCAAAACAAAGGAAGGATAGTGTTCAAAAGTGAAGGTTTTTCTCGTGAAGGCCTGTTCAGCTGCTTCTACAGGCTCTGCAGAACTCCACAAGTAAATTTCAACTACAACACCTGCAGGGATTTAATCAGTGGCTTAAAGTATTTATTTGTATCCTTTTTGTAGGCGCACAAGACATCCTAATAATTATTAAAATAAGTCTCTAAGAGTTTGTTGTGCTCATATTTGTTCTTTAATCAGGGATCTAAGTAAACAAGTCAAGTCACAGATCTTAACACTGAGGCAATACTTGTGCTCAAAGACCATAGCCTGATGTAAAAGTGTAAAATGTTAAAATGGAGCTCTACTTCTCAACTGCATAATATATAATGGTTTGAGTGTACAGTAACAGATGGAAATGTATCTTGTAGTACCAAGGAAAGAGATTCCTTCACTTAAATGTGAGCAGACATGATGCAGAAGTGCAAATAAACCTCTTCCAAAATGTGTTAGGGAATTCTTAGAAAGCCCAAAATATTCTGCTGAGAGGTTTATTACCATACAGCTGGTTCCACAGACTCTGTTTAAAAAGTAGATTTGGGCTCACTGAGAAACTCAGCATTCTGTTATAATAATGGATCCACAGTACAAATATTTCTCTACTGGTAGGGCTTTGTAGTAGACAATGTACAAAATTGATATGCTATCTGATACATCAATAGACTTTGGTGAAATAATGCCTATACATGAGAAATAATTTGCTACCAACTCTAAAACCCATAATCAGACCCATTGGATGAGTGAAGCTCTAAAGTTCCTAAACCCAGGAAAAGACTTTAAAAACACCTGCAGGTGGTAAATGCAATCAGACACTCTGTGTGGATTCAGCACATAATTCCCCCAAGGAAACAGATGAAATCATTACACTGAGTGGCTGTATCCTTGAAAAGTACTGTTTGTAATTGAACTATTCCAAACACTCTGCCACTAAAAATGCACCTTTCAGATGTCAGATCCTTCTCTATCGAGCAGTGTACGTGATCCGCTGGCACAAATCATGCCAGAGTTCTGATGTGGCTGAGCAAGACACTTGATCCAGCTGTTTTTCAGTGGATATTGTGTGAGCATTTATTTTTATTTATAGCCAGGCAACACTAACCAAAAGCTTCAGAAATCCAATATTCCTTTTTACAAGGAACTTTTCACCTTTCTCTTGCCAGTGTAAAGAAAAGAAGTCATAACAGGCCTGGAATGCTGCAACTTTTTAACAGTGAAGGGGGAAACATATTCAGTAAAGACAGTCTCTAATTGAGCCTGGTTACTATTTCCTATAAACAAGCACAAATACTGCCTTGGTTTTCAAAGGATGTTTTGATAAGGCAGGACAGCTAGCTAAAAGGAGGATATGGAAACAAAAATGATCAGCTTGAAAAGAAGCAAAATTCCGTGTCCATGCATTGCATTTAGTAGGGATGTGTCAGGGAACCTCTACCACAGAAAGCTGGAGGAGCTGGCACACAAAGCTGGCAAGAAAGCTTTCAGCAAATCCTAATCAGAGTGGTACTGCACTGCTGAAAAACAAAACAAAAAATGTGGTAGATACTTTTAAGAAAGGGGAAATAAATCTGGCAAAATAACAGACTTATTACGGTATCAATAGTATGCAGCACTTCTGAGAGGAAAAAAACCCAAACAGGACCTAAAGAAAAAGAACTCCTTGGAAATGGGTTAATTAGAATATTTCATTGGCCAGAAGTAAGTTTTGTACAGCTTATTTCATATTGCCTATGATCCACCAGTTTCAAACATTTTGCACTGTATAGAAGACTTCTGTAATTCTGAAAATTTGAACCAATTTAGACCTACTGGAGATTAAAAGAGAAATTAGTGAGTAATTAACTTATGCTAAGCACAAAAGCAGTAAGTTTAGTCTAAATGGCAACAGTTTAACTAATGGTAAATTACTGTCAGGTGTTCTTGCTGAGGAAATGATGGTACACGACACTGCCTGTACAGTGACCATTCATAAGGTCAGTTTGAACATCAGAAATAAATTTCAAGACACAGCAAGATTCTGTATGAGGCTTCCAAGAAAAATTTAAGCAGACCAGAAAAATCCAAGTTTCTTTATGGAGTTAAGAGAGTTTGTGGAAGGGATTATACTTTAAGGAATCATACTAACCACTGCCTAAAGCAATGGGTCTCTGACCACAAAAGTCATTTTTCACAAACAAAATTTTCACAACACTCAAGAATTGGGAGGGGAGTGCCTAGCAGTGGTTGGTGACTCCTCATTATTTCGAGGGCTCACTTGAGAGATGCTGCTCCTTAGCACTGTTGGCTCCCAGCAGATCACCTACCAAGCATTTTCCCAGGCTTCCCAGAAGATCCTTGTATTTGCCCACAGGCAATTTGGAGTTCTGGCAGCTTGGCCATGGTGGGGCTGTGGATGCCCCAGGCTGCCCTTGGGTCTTAGGCGGTCCGTTTCCATTAATTGAAATGGTCGTATTTTCCCAAAGCAAGTATGTTTTGGTTGTTGAAGCTGAATTACTGAAGGTATAAGTAAACCTAAAACAATTTTGAAAGCTGAAAATTTTTGTAACTTTTTTTTTTTTGTTTATTCTTCTAAAAGAAATACCTGGTGCTTTTGCTGATGGCAGGAGAACTGGGACTAGATAATCTTTAAGATCCCTTCCAACCCGAACCATTCCATGACTCCCCACTGTGACAATGGGTCTTGGCTCTCCAACAGCAGTCATTACCCTTGACTCTTGATTTTTTCTCTCAGGAAACATTTCTGTCCTGACAGATTAACCTTAAGCTCCTAATTACTATGAATATGTGATTTGTGGGATTTTACATTTCCAGCCCCAAAGTATACAGGCTTTTTATGGTACATAGGTCTGTCACGGGAAGTTTCTATATGGAAAGGACAGTTTAGCAGGGAAGACTACACTGCTGGCGAGGGGAATTGTGCATTTTGAGGGTGCAGAATGGGAAAACAGAAGTCTACTGAGCAGTCACAAGGTAAAATCAACTCCACTGAGAGAGTTGGTAAAAAGCTTGTATGCAGCTGTCTTCCATTTGCCTCCATTTTTTAATTAGCTAAGTTTTCAGGAACTAAATTTAATCTCTAGATTCAGTGAAATGAGATTTTATGCTGGTCTTGGCTGGAATAGAGCTAGTTGTCTTCTTGGTGTGTGATGCTGGTCTGTGTTTTGTATTCAGTATGAGAGTAATGTTGATAGCCCAGTGATGTTTCAGTTGTTGCTGAGCAGTGCTTGCCCTAAGTCAAGGACATCTCAGTGTCTCATGCTCTGCCAGTGAGCAGGTGCACAAGGGAGCAAAGCCAGGACAGGTGACCTGAACTGTCCAAAGGGATGTTCCACACCCCAGAACATCATGCCCAGTACATGGACTGGGAGGACACAGCCAGCAGGGGCTGACTACCTGGGGAAAGGCTGGGCATTGGTCAGTGTGTGCTGAGCCATTGTATGGTGCATCACTTGTTTCTCTTGGATTTTATTTATCTCTCTTATGTTCCATTAGAGTTATTAGTACTATTATTACTGTCGCTGTATTGTTAGAATTATTATATTTTATTCTGCTTCAAGTCTTAAACTATTCTTATCCCATGAGTTTTATTTTTTTCTTTTTCTGATTCTCCTCCCCATCCCACTGCTGGAGCTGGGGGATGGTGAGTGAGTATCTTCACGGTGTTTGGTTGTTGGCTGGGGTTAAAATATGACAGATTTCTTCTGATTTTTTTTTTTTTCCAAAATGGCAGGAGTTTATGGCAGACTTGAGAAAGGAATAAGATTCAGAGAGGACAACACATTCAGAAGTGACATTTTAGCAATATAAAAAGGAATGAGTGTGTGGCATCCCATCTAATAGAGTTACACTTGATGTATCAGAAAATGGACAAGGCTGTACAAGGAAAAATGAGTGGAAACCAAGGCTGAAGAACAACCATATAAAAAAGGTTATTGATTGGGGTGGAGTGGATAAGAAACCTAACCTTCATCAGAAAAAAACTAAAAAAAACCTCCTCCATATTAGTTCATAGCAAAAGTAGAAGGAATGGAAGCCACAGGCAAAATGTGTATCAGACAATTTTTTCTGCTGCTTTTATGTTTGCTTCTGTTACAGTTAGAAACCATCACAGGCCGTGCAGCTCCCCCGTGTGTTTATTCCTCCCTCACAAGCTCAGCCTGCTCGGTACATTTGCAGCCTTGAGTTATCCCACATACAGCACTAGATGGTCAAACTGGAATTGCAACTTACTTATTTTTAATAAACAGTGAATATGAGTGGTATTGAACAGTGGGGGCAAAAAGGAGTTCTCTTTGCACAAGAGATGAATACTGAGAAGACCACTAGGAACGAGGGTGTTTCAGTGGTGCAAACAGGGGGTCAATGCCTGGCAGGCTCACACTGTTTGCTTTTCTATTATGAACTTCCTCTGTGACCTTTACCAAAAGCCTCCCTTTGTGTGTCTGTTCAGCAAGAGTAAAATGGGAGTAAGTGTATTTCCCTATTTCCAGAGGTAAAATAAAAGCCATATGGGTCTCGATTTTTATGGTTTTATGAACTATACAAATTGACAGGATCCAAGGGAATGGCCTGAAGTTGTGTCAGGGGAGGTTTAGGTTGGATATTAGGAAAAGGTTCTTCACCCAGAGGGTGGCTGGGCACTGGAACAGCTCCCCAGGGCAGTGGTCACAGCACTAAGCCTGACAGAGTCTGAGAAGTGTTGGGACAAAGCTCCCAGGCACATTGTGTGACTCCTGGGGCTGTTCTGTGCAGGGCTGGGAGTTGAACTTGATGATCCTTGGAGGTGCCTTTCAACTCATCATATTCTGTGATTCTGTGATTTAAAAAGATTTAAAAAAAAAAAATTTAAAAAATAAAAAAGGTGAAGGAGCAGAATTACAAAAACCCTTATTTCTGAACTATTCATGGTTTTTCTGCTTTTGAGTACTTTAGGTGAGTTTCTAGATATTAGTAGGCGTGAGGCGTTGCTTTGGCCACGAACACGTGTAGTACATACTTTCAGGGTCACCACCTCGCTCATTTCTCCGTGGCTAACACCAACTCTGATAGATGAGCCCTATTTTGAAGGATTAAACGCCAGCAGCTCTCTCTGGTTTTGCCCCTTGCAGACCGGGATCGCTCCCCGTCCCCTCCCCGCTGTCCCCGATGCGCTCCCGGCCCGCCTCTGCCCGCGGAGCGCTCCGTGGGCACGGCGGCTTTGGGATGTCCCTTGTGTGCGGAGGGGATGTCACTTGTGTGCGGAGGGGATGTCCCTTGTGAGCGGAGGGGATGTCACTTGTGTGCGGAGGGGATGTCCCTTGTGTGCGGAGGGGATGTCACTTGCATGTGGAGGGGATGTCACTTGTGTGCGGAGGGGATGTCACTTGCGTGCGGAGGGGATGTCACTTGCGTGCGGAGGGGATGTCACTTGCGTGTGGAGGGCCCCATCCCGCGGCCAAGTCGAGCTTCTGCAGCCAGGATCTGCGTGTGTTCGGTGGAAAAGGCACCGAGCGTTTCTGCGGGGACAGCGGGAGGCGGAGGCTGCGGCAGCGCGGGGTGACGGCTCTGCCGGCTCACCGGAGAGCACCGAGGGCAGAGAGCAATCCCTGAGGAAGGACTTGGACCTACTCTCGTTCACAGCAAAAGAAAAAAAAAAAAAACCAGAAATTAGAAAAGGAACTTGCCTTACATTGAGTCCTGCTCTCTGTATAAATTGGAAAACAAAAAGCTCGGATGGAATTTTTGAGCAACCTGGTCTAGTGGAAGGTGCCCCTGCAGGGAACCAGCACTGGATTACCTTTGGATTTACCCTCCAATCCAAACAATTCCATGATTCCATTATATTTCTAATGATTAAGCATGATTAAACTATCTGTCACTTTATGAAAACATTTATTTACTAAAGAGGAACATTACTTCAGTACTTAATAATTCAGGCCTCATGCAAGTCTATTTCAGGACTAAGCACCTGAAGAAGTGTATCATAAATGTTTAAGTAATGTAAGACATCTAGCTGAATTCCAAACTTAAAATGATTACCAAGCAAATTCTGCTCTTGACAATTACTCCAATGGTGAATCCAACTAAGAATGGTTGGGCAGTGTCTTCATACGGAATCCTTGTTTCTGCTATGTTTGTTGGGTCAAATGTTGACACTTTCTAGCAAATTATCTCTGTCAAACTATACCAATATTATTATTGTCACTGTTGTATTGTCAGACATATTCTGCATCTCCCTCCTGCCCTGCTCACCCCATTCACAGGCCTCTTTGCTTATGCTGCAGTATTTATGCAAATGTTACTATTTCACTCTTTCATCTTGGTGAGAACTGAACATTTGATTCTCAAATGTAGTTTTGAATGTGTCAGCCCAATCCTTTATAATAATTAAATTCTCAAATAGTACAGCATCTACTAAGAATTGGAAGTTCATTAGCAACCTGAAACACCTTCCTGCAGTTCCAGCAAGCAGGCTTGGGAGTGTCATCTTCCAGACTTTTCATCTCCAAATTTGTTTGCATGTAAAAATAGCTTCTAAACCGAGCTAGTGACCAGCTTTGATTGTTTTTGTTGTTTGTGTTACATGAAATTAATTTCCACTGTAAGTGTTACCTAATGCATAGCAAGGTTTAACTTAAAAGTTCAGAAATCTGTCCTTTTTCATAGATAGTTGGAAGAGGAATGATCAGTGAAGGTAAACTTTGCATATTGCCAGACCAAACACAGTGGCTGGCACTGTGCTTTTTGCAGTGATGTTGGGAGTGTAGCTCAGGGTGTTTTTCCCAGCAGCAGACCACTGTTGTGCAAGCACAGCAGAGAGAAACTCTGTTGGACAGGTAAAAATGAGCAGCTGCAGCAGAGGTACATGGGGAAGGCAAGAACATGTGAGCTGGCTTTGCTGCTGGTTAAAGGAGTGCTGCTAGAGCACCCACTGAAGGAAAACATGGTACACTGACAGTGGGTGCAAAGGGATGAGCCCAGCAACCAGGAAAGACCATTCCCAAGATATTTCTGGCACTGTGTTTGGCTTGGTTATGTTGAGAACACTCTGAGCCTCTGGTCTGAGACATGAGCTACTCCTCTGCTTGAAATGATTTTGTGCTACGTTATCTCTCCAGATGAATTAACACTCAATAGGAGCCTTATTACAGTGAGCATAAGAGCAATTTTCACCTAAGTTATAATTCTATTCAAGGAGTAGAAATCTAAGGCCATGATTTCTGAGATGATTGTAGAAACGGTATGAAAATGCTTCTTGTTTAACTTGCCTTGAAAATCTGGTGTTTGAACAAAATTGAGAAACTGATGGAAAGTAAAAAGAGACCAAGAGGAAGCTTGAAGCTGGTTTTGTCTTACCCTTTTATTTCAGTCTCCCAAAAACTCTGTAATCTACCCCAAAAACATTCAGACTTCTTATTCCTGTCTAAGTGCTGGCATGCTTTACTGTGCCAAGCATTCTGCCTCAAACTTGGACCCCAAAGGTCTCAAGGATGAAGCTCTACTTAGTGACCAGGAGTGGTTCTGACACTATGAGAAAAGGGAGAAGAGTTTCTTACCAGCAGGAGTTAGCCATCAGGACAGGGAAGGAAGAAGTAGAGGAGTTTTTTTGAAGGATGAAAATACTGTTCTGTTCCTAACAAAGGGGAAAAGAGAAAAGCTTGTTTATATAAAGAAGAAACATACCAAAAACTTGTTTAATCTCTCTTACATCCCTAAAAATTATCCTGAATAAAGCCTGGATTTCCACAAGATGGTCCTAAAGTCTTAGTATGGAGCTCCAGGTTTATTTAGGTTGTGTAATTACCCCTTAACAATGGTTTTTACAGCTCTGACATCCACACTACCCAAATTCCAGTACCTAAAAAGTCAGATAATGTAGTTTGTCTTGTTCCCCTTGATTCCCACTGCAGTGTTGGAGAAACAACCAAGGGTAAGTGCTTGCAGAAGGGTCTGGCTCTGAGGCACCCTCTGGAAAGTCTCCTCCTCTGTCACTGGTGACTGGAGCACCCAGGGACAGTCAGCACCTGAAGTGCCTCATGAAATTCCACAGTGCCTCTCTTTGTCTAACATGGACATTACAGCCTTTTGAAAAAAGGACACCCCAGCCCCAAAATAGGAATGGTGTATGAATTATGTTAAAGGAGGCACTACAAAATCCTTTACCTTCC
The DNA here is from genome assembly GCA_013397555.1 of Urocynchramus pylzowi. Lineage (NCBI taxonomy): Eukaryota > Metazoa > Chordata > Aves > Passeriformes > Fringillidae > Urocynchramus > Urocynchramus pylzowi. The sequence continues at coordinate 1,667,135 of VZRH01002606.1, forward strand.
CCTGCACAGACAGCAGTGTTAATAAGAGGGAAAATTCAGCAGCTGCTTCACAGGAAGGAGAGTTCAACAATAGCTCAGCACTGCAGGCTTTGCTTTTTAAGCCAACATGTACAGGGTCTGACAGAGCTATTTCAGAGCACCAAGTGAAAACTGTGAATGGATGGTATTTCACTAGAAAATGTCAGTTCAACAAAATCTAAAGCTATATGAGAAGAGAAGGCTATTTTTAGAATATTGTCAAAAAAGTTAATTATCAAACCTACCTAGGGAACCTGGATTTCTTAATACTGTTGTTCTAATAAGTACCTTAATTTGCCTGAACTCCCCACTTGTAATGACTCTGTTCTTGGAAAGCTATGACTTCTCTCTTGTTTTTTTTTTTTTTTTTACTTACTTACTTTTGATTTGAAGATAAAAAGATATTTCATCAGATCCCCCTTTCAAGCAAAAACTTTTATGTTTTAACAAGCTCTGCTGCCTGTAACATTGCATCTAAGGTACCACTCAAATCAATTCCTTTTCCTTGCATGGCCAGGGACTTAGTTTATTAAAACTTTCAAGGTGTTTCAAAATGTGTTCTGAATATCTTGGAATAAAACTATTGCTTTTTGTATTGGGGGTATTTGCAGCTATAGCTGCAAATAATAATAGGATGTAAGTTTGAGTGGTTTTATGGCTCTGACAAATATTTCTTTCTGCACTGAACTAATTTTTTTCAAAGTGAAGGCAAGTACCATTAATTTTCAAGAAGATTTTGTACCTTAAGCCTGCTCCAGTGTTCCTGGAGGAAGTCTCTTGACTTGCTAGGAAGTCTCTGGAGGATCCAGACTACTGCTGGTTTGAGTGCTGGGCCAGTGCTACCCTTAAAAACCAGCCCTTTCCCCTTCACATGCTGCCTGTACTAAAGGCTGATACAAGTGTTCTCACAGAAGAGAGAGGGAAATTTCTGACAGTGCTATAAGCTATTTTGTACTCCTTCTAGAAGTTTAAAGTCCTGCTAAAAGTATTTCTGAGAGAGCCTTGGATATCTGTCTGGCAGCATTTTTGTCTTACCATGGAAACACACAAGCTATGTGTGGAAACATACAAACACCTTTCTAGGCTTTGAAAAAGCTTTATTCCATGCACTTCTAGCATGATAAATTAATTAAACTATTTACTTTTGATGATGCAGGAAATCACAGATGAAAAATATTTGTCTATACTTCATAAGATTAAGTGAATTTTGTTTTATTTATACCTTTTTTTTTAATATCATTTTTAAAATACCATCTTTTTGTGAGCTGCTACTGGAAATTATTTGGAGCTTAGTTTTCTCCTTTTTATAGCAAAAGGTTATTTTGATTGCATACTGTCCAACTTTCCCATTAAAAAAATACACACAAAAAATTTGAATTGTAGAGAAAAATCTCCAGTTTCATAAACAGTATTGTCATGAGCAGCTGGCACTGTTTGGTAACAACAACAACAACCACAAAAAATAAAATTTTTCCATTCATCTTTGCTAATCAGTTATTTGCCCTTCAGCTGCCAAACTTTGCTGCATGTGTTAGTTCAGCTGTTGTCAAATACTCTATACTGGCATGTAAATATATTCTCTTGAGCAAATAAAGCTGCTCTGACTGTTGGTCTGAGAAGATAGGAGGCTGCCTTTGATCACAGTGTGGCTGTTTCATAAAGGTCAAAATAAAAAGAAAGTGTGAGAATTCAGCAGTTTTCCTCTCAGCTCTGTGGAAGTGTTTAACCACCCAAACATTGCAGGCTGCAGCTATTCTGCTTTTCCAGCTCCTGTTTGCAGTCAGTCAGAGGCTGTGATTTGAAAATGCTAAGTTCCCTTTTGTCCTGCTAATAAGACCACGAGGCTCATCTGAGGTACATCAGTATATAGCTACAGGTATAAGGAGTAGCTCAGTTTACAGTCCTGAACTAATAACAATTTTCACTGGTAACATCAAGCAGCATTTTTTGCTCTTGTTCCTCTTACAATCCCCTGTGCAACAAGAATTTCACAAATACTTTGGTGTTGCACACGTGCAATTTTCCATGTTTTGACAGCCATTCTTTATGCTATTTTTTGTTCATAAGTGGCCATCAAATGACATCATGGTTCCTCCTTTTCAGCTTGTGTGCTGTTCTTGGCACAAAGATGAACAGAAAAGGGTGGAGAGATGGGCTGGCCATGCTCCTTGGCACAGGTTGTTTCCAGGATGCTCCCCAGCACCTCACTGCATGCTAAACGGACTTCTTGGTTATCATCTGCAACTGGAAGGTCGCTCTCCTCCTTCTTCTCTTCCTGGCTATTACAAAATTATCTCTCCTCCTGTCATGCCACTTCTAAAAGAATTGATTGTGCCACATTAGAATACTCTGGAGGGTATGGTGAGGAACCAGAACACTTAAGGCCTCCCAGTTGTTGTTTTATGGTAACTTGTATAGCAGGTAATTTGCTGCCCAGTTACACTGAAATTTCTCTCATGTCAGCCAGACTAAGGTAACATACAAGTAACATGCATTATTTATTTGCAACATCCAAAACAGAAAACAGTTACAAATGTTTATGAAAGTTGATGATGCATAATTGACTGTTATTGAAAATGAAAATAATTGGAGATGTCTGTCTTCTTTTTACTTGTTTGTCACACAAGGGGCCATGTATTTTGGCACCTATTATACAATGTCTCTCCATGACTGAGCTTTTATAGGTGGATTTAATTTTTCACCTTTAAATGGATTTATTTTTCTCAAGAAGGAGATAAATTTACTGTATTTATTAATTAAAAGACCCCAAACGAACAGTTATTTTCATTTGCTGATATCAGTATTACCCTGTTAGGATTTCAGCTGTGTTTCTCCTGTGTTTGACCCCCTGTTACAGTGAGAAATAATAATGATCTCTCCTTCTCCCTCCATTTTTAACTGAAAAGCATTTTTAACTTGGTACTCAGGTTTAGTACCAAGGGTGAAACCCTGAATCTTGTACAAATATATAAATGGGAGATCTCATTACCAGCTTTTTTGAGGTGAGACATGTTGGTAATTAGCCTCTCCAAGGAGCTTCAGCCTGAGAGAAGCAGGCTGGCCCTTTCCCTTCAAGCTCACTAGAAGCACCTCTTCAAATATTTATGTAGATAGATTTTCAATGACTAATTGGACACGCAGTTATCCTGAGACCACAATAAATATGACAGTACATAAAGCTTCACACTCAAGCAAAACAGTACATTTTGGGGATTCATTAAGTCAAATAACCAAGCAACAGTTTGTGAAGCCAATTGAAGCAACAGTGAGTTGATTACAAGGAAAATTACAAGGTCCAACGCTGTCCTGTTTTATTTTAAAAGCCTTGGTACAATGATCAAACAGTATCAGTTTCTGCTTTGAAGAGAAATGTGTGACTGCTCTTTGTGTATGACAGGCACCCTGTGCCAGGGGTATCTGATGAATCAGGCAAATTGAGGATGGGAGGGGAGGTTGTGTTTCCCCACATATTAGACACAGCATGGCTGCATTTGGGAAGAAATGAAATTGTACTGTATGAAACAGGCCTGCAGAGGACAGGACTGGCATTGTCCAGTTTACAGATTTATACTCTGCTGGGGGTTTTGTTGTGAATGTGAACAGCATAATTATCATACTAGTTTTTATTCAGTTTGTTTTGTTTTGTTTTTTATTTATTTGCAAAAGAGATTTTGTCCTCTTTGTGCTTCATCTGTTAGGAGAGCACTTGGAGTTGTCAGGCAATTTGTGTTTGTGCTCATCCTGGTGGCAAGAGTTTGCCCAGAAAATGAATTCACCCTTTGTCAATGAACAGCATTTGTTGGTAATGATGCCTTAAGTTTTAGCTTTCACATTTTTCAGATTCTGTACTGCCTTAGTGTGTGACTCTGAACTTCATATAAAATGTCAGCAAGTTCTCTCCACAGTTTAGTTAGACAAAACAATCCTTTTCCAGCCTGAGAACCAAGGACACCATTGTAGCTTCAGGCCCAAAAAGTGTAAATAACAGTGGATTGAGGAGAGTAATCTGGGAGGATGGGACTTCATAACCTGAAGCTGCAATTGGAAAATTAACCCCAGAATGTAAGTGGACCAAAATTTATAAAAGTGTGAAAACTTGTGGCCCAGGGTCCATCTTGGGTAGAGCCTCAGCCAGGCTCTTGTACTGCCCAAGGTGTATCCTCTGAAGGCCTTTTAATAAATACCTACTTTATTCCTTAAACACTGTCTAGCCTCTGTTCCAAGTAGCCTCTCTAGGCATCAGTATGGTCTGGTGAACACAAAAGAAATAGTACAGGAGCTTATTCAAATTGTCTGTGGTCTCTTTTTTCCTCCCTAGCAGTGCCTCTAATACTTGTTTGCTGCCTTTATTTACTACCAGTCAACTCCAGAATTGTTAAACCAATTTTTTTTTTCCTTTTTCTCAACACTCTTGAAATAAAATACTTTTTGGTAAAAACAACGGAGTAAGAAATTGTTGTTAAAGACAAGTATTAGAAAGGAGTATGTCTGCATTTAGGTTTTGAGTGTAGATGTAAATCAATGGTTATCAAGGGGGTGCTTGTCCCCCCCCAAATTGTCCCCAAATACAAGCTCTTAAAAACCAAGGGACAACAAAGAAAAGGCAAGCACCAGGTAAGTTTTATTGGAGGGGAATGGGGAGTTACCAGACAGGGAATGTGGAGGTGTGCAGGCTGAGTCATGGAGAGGAAAGCTTCTGGTACAAGAACTACAAAAACATTGGGGAAGTGAGACTGGTAAGGAGAATAAGGAAATAAAATGAGAAGATAGCCACTATTCAGATGTTAGTGGCTTGATGTGAGGAATGGGTGCTGGGTAAATTGTCTTGTTTCTGCCAGACACGCTCTGATTCATGATAATGCAGATAACTCAGGCAGAGCCATCAGTCCTCAGAGAGGGCTTGGGCAGCGTGTCTGCAGCCTGGGCACACACATTCAGCTCCTCTGCAGCATCCTGAGAGAGGAAATTCACACCTTCAGGAAGGCCAGGACAAGGGCTGGGAATTACTCGTGTCCTGCTGTAACCTTGCACGGTTTCCTGCTCGCATTTTTAAAGGATTTCATTGCTACTTCAAGAGTGTTTTGTGTCCCATGTGCATAATTTTTCTGAAAGTGCTGTAAGGAAAAGAATTGTCACTAGAAAGAGAATTATATTCCTGTCAAAGAGAAAAATGCAGTGGGGATTTTTTTCCACCTTAATCAAGTCTGCTATATTAAATCACGTGGATGGGAGAGGGAAAAGAAAAAAAAAATACTATGAAACTGAGTGTAAATATTTTATTCTTAAAAGTAAATCTAAAGTTCAAGTAATAAGCACTTAGGTACACTATATTCTGTATTATTGTTTGATGCCTCTTTTGGGAAATAGCCCAAAAGAAAACATGTCTCTAGCTTGCAGTTTCTAGCTTGCAGTTTATGCACTGTGTTGCCAGAGATTATTTTTCAGGGCATGAAGCTCTCATGTTTGTTATGCACCCTAAAGCTTAAGCATACATATCATATCCAGTGCTGCCTCTGCTGGTTCAGCAGCCCTGAAAGATGTTCTGTGAACTCCATTAGGTTGGCATGCTAAAACTAAATGGCAACTTTTACAAATGATCCTGGATGCAATATCACTAGAAATTGTGATGAAGACATAAGACAAAAAGAAATTTGTCACATTGCTGTCATTAAACGTCTGTACAAACCTGCTTAAAACCCATTTATGGGTAATTTGTTACCTTATGTCAACAGGGATCTATCATTAACTGCACTGATTCAAGGCCAGTGTATTATGCATTCAAACAAATATCCTGGGTCTCATAAGCATCCTGTAATATGTGTTACTATCTCTGAGATGCAAATATAAGTTCACTAGTGAAGAAGGTATTTTAAAGCTGTAAGGATTGATTTTTCGATACTACTCTTCTATCACTACTCTTCTATCATGAGCAGGATTTGACAATAAATGAAAGAAAAATGAAGATCTAGGCTGGAGATCACCATCCCAATCCATCCCTCTTAAAACAGACACTGAATTGTGTTCAGGCTGCAGTTATGTATCTGGTACCATCTAAAGAGAAGTCTCTTCTGGAAATAAATAGAAAATGATTTAGTACAAGAATAAACACTTATGACCAATATGTATTATACATTTTACTTCTTAGTAATGTACTAGTGAAGTACTTCTTTAGCTGACAAACATATTAATAGAGTACAGTGAATCCATTCCTCTATGACTACTTCTGTATTTTTCCCAGTGTTGTTGAAATGCTGTGTGTTGGCTTGCTCTTAAAGGCACTTACAAAAAAAGTATTTTGATCAAACTGAAATTTCATTTCAACTTGATTTACAGAATACCAGTTAAAACTCAGTGCACATTTTAGTTTTTGGAAGTGAAATGGTTTGATGCATATAAAATTTTTTTTTTTTGGCTTTTTTAAAAGCTGTGAGTGGGTTCTTCAGTTAATTTCAAATTTGGGGGTGGAGGGGATGTACTGGTACTAGACCAAAACACAGTGTGAAAAACTTAAAATCCTTTGGAAGCAGTATTACTCACTTAACACTGCATTTTGTGTAAGGCAGGTTCCTGCGATTTTTAAAAGAGAATTTTTTTTTTGCCAGTTTTTATGCTACCACCCCTCTTAAAAAACACCAAGCTGAAATCAACATCAAAATACAAAACAAACAAACAAAATTAAAAAAAGAAAAGAAAAGAAAAGAAAAGAAAAGAAAAGAAAAGAAAAGAAAAGAAAAGAAAAGAAAAGAAAAGAAAAGAAAAGAAAAGAAAAGACCCCAAACCCCTAAAATTTACAAGCACCCTATATATAGAGCAGAAGATTGCTCAGCTCTGCAAGTTGGTATCCTGGGGACAGCAGGAAAGAATGCAAGATGCAGCAGCAGTGGTGGCCATCTGCTTTTGAAGCACCTGGAAAGGCTTTAAATGATGACAATCCTCTTGATCATCTCACATCTGTTAAGTAGAGATGATATGCATTTATGAGGTGGAGGGATGTTTATTAGCAAGGCAAAGTTTCTTATGGAATGACTGTCAGGCTCTTTCAACAAATCCTCCCCTCCCCACCCCTCTTTGCTGCCACAGGGAGAGGAATGCTGTTTTCATTTAGTTTCCTTTATAACCTCATAGGTGACATTCATGGGACACAGCCTGTGATTAATGAAGGAGCAGAATGGACAGGTCAGGGACTGGTTCTCTGCTCTGTCTGGAGAGCAGTGCCTCGTGGCAAAGCAGAACTGGAACAGAACCTTTATTAATGCAAAAGAATGGGCCTTCCCAAAAAAAAAAAAAAAAAAAAAAAAAAAAAAAAAAAATTACAGAACAAAGCTGTATGAAACTATCAGATACATTCCATGGCAAACATTTTATGGGCATTCAGTATGATTTTTAAACAAGCAAAAAAGAACAGAAGAGTTCAGAAACAGGTTTGACTTGTATGTTGTCTTGCTTGAAGAATTCTGGATATATGGTCATATGTAACCTGCACTGCCTAAAAAGCCTTAGTGTTCTGGTAATATAATCACCTCACTGAGTGTATTTTTCTGTATTTTTCAAAATTTATGTTATCACTTTTAAGTAAAGGAGAACCCAGTGTGTTTTCATGAAAAAAAAAAAAAAAAAAAAAGTATAATTTTAAAAA
>VZRH01002606.1:1677240-1692716 GCA_013397555.1 Urocynchramus pylzowi
AGGGAATGGCCTGAAGTTATGTCAGGGGAGGTTTAGTTTGAATATTTAAAGAAGGTTCTTCCCCCAGAGGGTGGCTGGGCACTGGAACAGGCTCCCCAGGGCAGTGGTCACAGCACCAGCCTGAGAGAGTTCATGAAATGCTTGGACAATGTTCTCAGGCACTGAGATGGTGTGTGTGACTCTTGGGCTGTCCTGTGCAGGGACAGGAGCTGGACTCGATGATCCTTGGGGTTCCCTTCCAACTCAGCTTATTCTGTGATTCTGTGGTTTCTGTGCCACTTTCACTGCTCTTTCTAGTCCTGTTGATGCCTTGCTTTGATGAAGTCAAAGCCCTGCTCTGGTGGTTTTTTGACAGGCTCCTGAGAAATCCCTTAAATTCCAAAGGCAAAGAATAGCCTCAAAAAGTCCATTTAAACAGTGGCTTTCTGTTGATCTAATTGTAATCAAAGTGGCAATGAAGAGGGTATTTAACTGTTTGTTTATTTATTTAGGTAGATGTGGCTTAAATCTGTGACCAACAAATTCAGTCAGGTAGCAAGGTTTTTGGTTTTGTCTGCTAGCCTGTCAGCTGCACGACATCATAATGGTAGGTGGTTTAAAAGGACTGTATTGCTCTGCTGACAGAAAGCATATAACCAATCCTATGCTTTAAGTGCAGCTCTGTAGACAGGATTTTCTTTTGATGAAAGGCTAGTTCAGTTTGCCAAGAAATCTTTCTTACATCATGATTTGAGGTGTCACTAAGGATTAAAACTCCAAAATTTGTTCAGGTAGCAATTTAACTTTAATTTTTGCCTCCAAAGATGAAAGAGAGAATTCTCTTTTAAAATGAAGAAGGTTAGATAAAGAGGTAAATCACTACTGATAGTTTATGAATTGAATGTGGACTGGGTGGTTTTTTTCCATTTAATAAGACTTTCTTTAAAAAAACAAATATGAATTTGAGTAGTTATCATTAGAGATGAGCACATGAACTGAAGAAACCAGAGCAAGTCAAAGATTTGTTCCGCTGTCAATGAAGATGTAGTGATTAATCTCATATTCTCAGAATTCTGTTATCTATCCAACACTTTGGACTGAGGTATCAGGTCTGTCTGACTGACAAATTATTGTTGTGCCAGACCTTTGATCAACCCTCCTTTAACCAAAGCAGTGAAGAAAATCAGAGGAAGGAGGTAAAGTTTCTGTAGAAACTGCTACCAAAAAACAACAATTCACCACTTTATCGAGTGACATTTCTCCATCTAAGTCAAGCTATTTCAGAAGCAAAGAGGAGAAAGCTGTCAGGTAGTCCACCTACATGAGTCAGAAAATTAATTACTTTGCATCAGAGGCTGTTTTCAACCAACTTGTAATGAGACAGGGCCAAGTCCCTGCATCTCAGAACTGTGCTGCCTGTTCAAATACTCTAATTGACTCATTAAGTCTGACCACATAGGGCTTGTCATCAACTCCAGAGAGACATTAGTGAGTGCACCTGAGAGATGATCCTCTCCCAGAACATGATGGAGGGCAATGCACTCATCACCAGTGCTCGCTCCGCACTGCATCAGGGTGAAGACAAAATGGCACAGTGTTCACGGGCTGTGGAAATGCTCACAGTTCAAAACAGATATTCCCTGTCCTCCCCAGGAAAAGACAGATCTTTAGATGACAGCATTGCTTAGGTTATCTGTACCAAGACTTTACCAAGATACAGCCAGACAGAATTCCTTACTGGGAAATTTGTTTAGAGTAGACTTTGAATATAACTCACTGGTGATACAGCACCGATTCCCTACAGGCAGTTGAAGGAAGATGGAAAACTCTTGTGTCTGTAAAGTGGTACTGAGGACTGACTAGCATTCCTAACACTAAAAAGAATATGGAAGCACTTACAAAGATGCCCAGCAGCTGAGGATGAATTGTTATCAGGACTGGCTTCTTACTTTTATTTGTAAGACCCAGGGAGTAGGAATGTGAGTGGAGTCTCACCATACCACAGGGAGTTTAAGGAGGTATCCTGCTGTGATGGATTTATAGTTCCCCACTCAGAGGAAATCTGGGTAATGCTGTTCTGTGCTTCCCTGAGTTGAGCAGGCAGTGATAAACCAGCTCTGACTGCTGCTGCAGGGACAGAGCAGCTCTCTTCTGCACCCTTATTTCTCAGCTGTGTTTGGGGGAGCTACTGCCACTGCCTACTGAACAAGCCAACTTTTCTGTCTGGAGTGTCTGGAAAGTAGATTCTTGTTAACCCTGTATGGAGACTTATGTTTTCCCCCCACTTTCCACCCCTTCCCCCCACCCCAAACCCCCCCAAATAATCCCTATTAGAAGTTTAAATTTTGCAAGAATGTACCAATCAAANGAAGTTCAAATTTTGCAAGAATGTACCAATCAAAATTAAAATAATTATTTTATACCTTCTGATAGCAGATAAAATCCTTTCCACACCAAAGAAGGTACTTTAAGTTTGCATCTAATTTAGTTATTATTTTAATTTTCCATCCACAAACACTTTTCTGCAGTACAGAACATCAGGGAAGACAAAGCCCTTTCTGCAGGATATGTGACATGGACAGGGCATGTAGCAGATGGGGCATCTAACATCTGTCTCATAGAAAGTGATGCAAGCAGCCTTTCTCCATGGATTTTGTATTGCTAAGCAGATACAGTCCTTTTTCTGCAGGAAAAGGTGAAGGATGCTGCTGTTGATGAAAGACTGGTTGTTATGGATCATCTGCTACATTTGTGCTGACCAAGTAGAAACTTCAGAGACTGCAACAGCCAGTTTCTGTAATTCACCTCTCCCATGCTGCCATCACACTTGTGGATTTCTGCTCCTAAATGCCACAGGTTGGGTACTTGGGCTTGTGAGCTCTCTGTTGGTACATTTAAAGTGGAATCAAACTGAAAGTTTCTTTACCATAAAAAATAATTTACAGTGTTATACATATAGCCATACCCATAAAAGGGCACAGTATATAACAAAGCATGGTCTATTTCCTTTGTAGCTTGTAAAGGAATCTTGCATTTGAAACTTGTAAACCACTGCATCTCGACTCATCTAATGAACTTCATTTCCCTCTATCTACAACAAAGCTGCTCATGTCCCACAAAATGTCTGGAGGGTATTCATCCTATATATACACATTTCTGCTCAGTCGGGCTTGGAGTTGATGCAGTATCTTTCATTTTTCTGAACAAATGAGATAAATGTAAATAAGACAGTCACCTGCCCAGCTGGGTCTATGAATGTCCTGTGGCTTTGACAGTTCTGTACTAATGTGCATTGTGCATATGCTGATATAAAGTTTTGGTCTTTTGAAAGTTTGGCAGACTTTCAAAACTCAATTGAACCTTTTTTTTGTTTCTTTTTGAAGTTCCCAATCTACTAAAAACGTATTTCATTGACAATATTCTGCTGTCACTTTAGAATAATTTTTTGATTTTCAGTGGTATAGATTTTATCATATGGCTTTCAGGCAGCCAGCAATATCTGGGCATAATGTTTGTGTTCAAATGACCAGAGAAAAGTTCTTTCTAATATTGTTGGGGTTTTGTTTTTTGGTTCAATTTTCTTTCTTTCTTTCTTTTTTTTTTTTTTTTTTTTTTTTTTTTTTTTTTTTTTTTTTTTTTTTTTTTTAAATATTAATAAGGCTGTTGGTGTACAACCTGCTGGCTTTAAGGAGAGTGATGAGAAACACAAAATGGTACAGGAAAATTGTAAGACTCTTTTAAGAAAATGCACATCATAAAACCCCAGGAAAGCAGTATTGAGGAAGAGAGAAGCAAGTTTCTTGCAGCAGGAGAAAGAAACATACTAGTGTTCCTTGAAATAGATTGGCCAATTTGTTTTTTTATGTGGAAAGGGAAAAATAGATATGTATGCCCAAGTATGCATTTATTTTACTAAAGAAAAAACCATGGAGGCTTTCTAAATTGCTGGGAACTTGGGAGGTGAAGAGTTTAGAGTTTCTTGTAGTCTGCTCATGTAGCCCAAAAGGCTGCATAATAACTTTTGGCACCCTCATTAAGCATCCTGAGCTAGCAATAAATTATGGAACAGGTTGCCCAGAGAACATGTGGATGCCTCATCCATGGGTGTATTTAAGATCAGGTTGGATGCAGCTCTGAGCAACCTGGTGAGGTGGAAAGTGTCCCTGTCTAGGGTAGGGGTTTGGAATGAGATGATCTTTAAGGTCACTTCCAACCCAAACCATTCTGTGATTCTATGATTAGAATAAACATATGGGGTGAGATTTTTCATCTCTTAAAATGACAGTGTTATGTGCTCACCTCTGTGCCCATTTCATCAGGGATGAAATTCTGCAACAGTCCTGCCTATTCAACTTTGCACTTTAGTAAATGCTGTAGAAATTGTTGCTTTTTAGCCTGCCAGTCCCCTGGCTCTGTTCCCAGTATCTGGCAATATGGTGGCTGTCACATCTGCCCTTATCTCAGCTTCATGACCTCTTTAGACATGAAAATGCTGTGTAAGATATCACTTTTCTTTGAAAAGAGCTTCTAGGGAGAATCAGATGCAAACAAGTTCCAAGTCAGCCTGGTGAGAAAAAGCAAATGCCAAAAAAGCTGGGAGCATGCATTACTTCAAAAGCACATTGTCAACACACTATCTCAGTAAGTCTAGTATGTTGACAGGTAGAAAATCCCTCTCAGTTTGCAGGCAATTGAACAATTATTTTTCAAGGAATGACAAGCTACTGAACTGCATGATGTTCTGCAAGAAAAAAGCAGCACTAACCTGAGGATTATGCATGAAAAAGGGGCTGTAAGGGAACAGAGTCTGGCAGACTGCTGGAGACTGTATACCAAGGGAAAAATGAACATTTCTGGATCATAACTCCAACTCTGGATACAAGAGGTAAACATGATGCTGAAGCAATACATCACATATTCAGGACACCCATCTCAATCTAGAATATTGAATGTTTTGGGTTCTGACTGGAAACTTGGTTTTGCTGGATCTTCTGAAAGTTTGGGGTTTTTCTTATGGCAATAATTAGCTCAAAAATGAAAGCATTATCTTTGCATCTCAGTTTATTGACTGATGAGATTGAATACTAAAACCCACAAAATCACTCTGTGATTGACCAGTAGAACAAAAAGCTCTTGGCTTCTGGCATGATAGACTGTCTCTATAAAAGTAGTTGTTGGTTAATGACTTATATTTCTAAACAATATTTTATTATACAGTTTTCAATTATTTGTCCTGGGAACAGGACCAGTTTTTGTGAAAGCATTTAAAAACATGTCCTCTATCAAAGCAAGTCAATATGAAAAGTCTTGCATCCCTGACTGAGACATTGCCAATCTCTCTTGGGCTATACTGGAAAATGAGTTAAAATATCAATTAGGAAAAGAAAAAAAAAATAAAAAAAAAAAAAAAAAAAAAAAAAAAAAAAAAAAAAAAAAAAAAAAAAAGCTTATTTTTTCAAATCTGCTTTGCATATAAGTCCAGCTGAGAAATAGTGTCAACACGGAATTTTGTTTCTTCCAAGAGATATGGAAAAAATATACCCTGTAAAACTACAGAGAAAAGCACCCTCTGGTGACTCCTTTAACATCAACATGTTTAAGTGCTTTTTGCATCCAGAAAGTGGTGGTAATGCCCAAAACCTAGAATACCATGCAGTGTCAACAGGAAGACTCGTGTGCAGCACACCTTTCCACGGGAGGTCACCTTAAGTTCATTAGATGCACATGATATCCAGCTGGAAGTTTGAAGTGCTGGCAATTTGTAAAATTAGGACAAAAAAGATGAGCAGGTGAAAAAAAGGAAATATGTAAAGAAGGCCCATGAAATGTCAAAGAAACAACCCCCAAATAAGCAATAATCTTTCCAATATGGATCCATTTGGAATAAACTATTGAAATCCTGTGTTGGAGGCATTGAAAAGTGAAAAGCATTGGAACAAAATATTACCCTTTTATGGCTGATTCTCCTACTTTGTGTTTTAAAATGTTCTCACTCATATTTTTATTAAAATCTTTTCTTTTTTTAAAAAACAAACCCTTTGCAAGTGAAAATTCACTCAAAGACTCTTAATAGCCCTGTCAGTGCAATATTAGCTCCAGAGTTTGGCACCCTTGGCAGTAAGGATGAATATGAAAACAGGGTCCTCACCATGGGCTACTTCTGCCTCTTAGTAAGATTTGTAAGGTTGAGAAGGGTTCCTAAGAGCATTAGGGATACATGAAAGAAGAAAGACAGGGGATTAGCCAGAGAAAATGCAAGGATAAGGTTTGTCAAGTAATGAAGCAGATGACTCTCAGGAAGGCTGCAGAGCTACATATAATTCTGACAGGGAAGGGCAGAAGCAGGAGTTTAAGAAGTGTGTCACCATTTCCCACCTCCCAGCCCAGTTGATAAACCCCAAAAAAATAATGAGCAGATTTAAAATTAAAGCATGCTGCCAAGGACCTGAACTGGGAACAACTTGTAGGCTTTATATAAATCTTCTTAAGACCTTAGCTGAAAGTAGAACTTAAAAGTCTAGAAATATTATATGTGAGGAATTTTTTTCTTTCACTTAGATCCTGAGCTCTTTCAGGTTCAAAAGACCTAACTTTTCAAGGGGAATATTGGGCAAGTGGAGAGGTATGAAAATGATCATAATATCTGGTATCCTTTAAAACACAAGTAATTGTTCAAGGTGGTTGAAGTAATGAATATGCCTTAAGTCTTAGTGAGTTAGGATGTTGATTGCTTTATGTGTTGGACATTTGGCTACTACATCTTTTTCTGCTTTTTGTAATATTACTAAAAAAGTCTATGTGGCATGGTCAAAAGCAGAAAGGTGTGAGAAAAAATATTTTTTAAGTATGAAAACAGAAAATTCAGTGTAAAAATAAAAATATTTTCTAGCATCATTACCTTCAATTTTTTCTTGCTCTGTGATGTTGGAAAGGAGAGCTGTGTTCCACAGAACCACTTAATTTAAAGGTATAAATGAATTTTAGTTAGAAGGTAGAGCAGCCCTCATCTATCCTACCATCTCCTGGAAGTATGCCAGAATCCAGAATCCTCACTGACATCACAGCTCTCTCTATCACCTGGATAGACAGAGCCTATCACCTAGAGACAGAATTTAGTCCATGTTTCATTATGAATTTCACTATGAATAACACCTGTTTATTTTCTAAAACTGTAGCAGTAGTTTTTATTTATCAAATCCATGCATGTGTCTGTGTATGTATGAAAAACTAGAGAATTAATTATGTTCCATCATTAACAGAAATTTCAGGTTAAAGAATGGGTTTTTGTTTCCTCAAAGGCTTGTCCTATTTGAAACTTCTGGAGATGTAACTTTGGAAACAGCACTGAGGTGTTTCTAAACTTAATTTTAACTTAAACTAAACTTAAACTAAATTTAACTTAATTTTTCAGGGGACTGATCAGCTTAAGAAGAAAAGGGATATAGAAAAGGGCCCTGGCTTTACAGGACAGTTCTGACCACTCTCTCCAGCTCCAGGTTGTCTCAGACCTCATGTGATGTAGATTAATCTCGAGACAAAACCGCAGTCAAAGTCTGCCAAATCAGTGAGATTCACAGAGGTCACATTCCCATATACTGAAGGAATGAGCACATTTTTTACTAACCCAGCTGTTGAACAGGCAGCCCCAAGCACATAAAGATTTCAGAGATCTCCAGAGCTCCTGCAAGAGAGAGGAGACATGTGTGTTCTCCCCATAATAACTGCAGTACCATGAAGGGCAGGGTGTTCAAAGAGAACATTTTGGAGGTTTAACAAAGCCTCATTTTGCATAGCTTTGCTTATGATCTCTTACATTCTATACTGTCAATAAGAAAACTGTGCTTTCCTTGGAAAAAACAATGGGAAATGACACAACAAGATCTGAAAAGAATGCTGTATCCCACTTCTTCAATGAGCAGAGTATCGTGTTCAACCAAGGATCACATTTCTGTGACTGTAAAAGAGCTCTTTCCTATGCTACTAAATTCTTCAGTGTGTGTTCAGGAATAGAGTGAAAAAAATGAAGCAGAAACCTGAGACTGACAGCTATTTGGATGCTTCTGGCTGCAAATATTGCCTTCAAAAACCCCCTTCATGCTCTTATGTTGCTGACCTGTGAACCATTCCTCTGACTTCCACTGGCTAGTCTTTTTCAACTAAGAGATCTCTTTCCCAAGTTCAGTAAGTTGTTATTATTGGAAACTTATGCAGTCTTTGCTGTGGTAGTGCTGGTGCAGTAATACA
This sequence comes from Urocynchramus pylzowi, assembly GCA_013397555.1. Taxonomy (NCBI): domain Eukaryota; kingdom Metazoa; phylum Chordata; class Aves; order Passeriformes; family Fringillidae; genus Urocynchramus; species Urocynchramus pylzowi. The sequence continues at coordinate 1,685,464 of VZRH01002606.1, forward strand.
AACATAATACAAGAGAATTTTTAAATTAGTCTTTAGTGGATAACCATTCCATTCTGTATTGATTAATAGTGCAGGCAATATTTTATTATAGACAATGCTAAAATAGAGGGGGAAGACATAGGTTCTTCTGTTGTAAAGAAATAAGAAAATAAACTGTATTTCTACCATGCTTGTTTTACTTCCTCTAACCTTTCTGTATTTTTTTTTTTGTTTCAACTGCCACCAGTCAGTGGTACTCATATAACTCACACTCTCATCTATCTATTTGCAAGATATGTAGGCAATATAGCATTTTATAAACAAGTTTTACATCAAAAATAAAAGGAAAAATGGGAAGGAACTGTTGCTTTGTAGTGAGAAAGTGGGGAAGTAAGGAAGGTAGAAGAAATTAAATTGCTCTCTAAGGTTTCAAGTCAGGCTTCTTCCTAAACTTCTAAAAGCCCACTCCAGTCTGGCCAGAGAACATGTCAGAAGTGAGCATATGAACATTAGGGTTATTATGGGAATGTGTTGGTAAGAGCTGAAAGCTCACTATGAATTCAGACAAATGAGGAACTACATAGGTGAAGAAAAAGACAACCTTCTAAAAATTCCCTTGCAGCACTACTCCTGTATGATATTATTTTTACTTTTAGCTTTCTGGAGCTTCGAGAAGAAAACACCATCTGCCAAGAGCATAAATGGAGCAGTGAAATAAAACTGTATCTGGAAAACAAAAGCTGTATTCTGTAGTTGTGCTTGTCTTCAAATAGCTTCTCTGATGCTTTCAGCTTCCCCTTAAAATTTTTTCCATAATTCCATGCAACAATTGGCTGCTCCAGAGACCTCACCGTCATTCTCCCACTGCCTCTTTCTTATCACTTAAATAAAAAATGAACCTTTGTGTTGCTGGTTTTCCCCTCACAGTGCTGCAAATCACCAGAGAGGTAGATAGCCTATGTCTGCCATTTTTTTTGGGTGCATGTCTTCCCTGTCTTCTGGAGAAAGGTAATTTCTCAGGCAAAGTGGAAGATATGGCACACCACTTTTATTTATGGACCTTGCTTATGTTGTGTATACTTACAGAGGCAAAGTTTAATAAATGGCAATTACAAGATATGTTTCTTATATGTAAGGCAAACAACAGAGTTCCAGAGAATTAAATGCTTCCTTCATGTTAAGAATAGAAAACTGGTAGGCAGTTGTCTGTTGCTCACTGACCCATGATAATTTAACTGGCATATAGTGATACTTTTCCCTCAAGGATTATTCTTGAATGCCACATTTAATTGCTGTGGCAAACTATGGATAGCCTAGAAATGCCCCAAGGCCTGCTATGTACACTGCTCCAAACACACACAGTGCTGCTCACTCAGAGAGACATCAAACTCAAGAGGCCAACCTCACCCACCCTTCTCTCCTTATCCTTTACAACACTTTCTGGTGATTTTTTAGTCTTTGGATTGCTTTCTGGACAACTTTCTCCCTTCCCATAGCCTGCCTGTTATTCTCCAACGCTGTTTTCTCACCAGTAATACCTGAAGTGACACGGAGCAGCAGTGCTTTGGGAGTACATGTTGTTTTTTCAGCAGTAGAGTTTTTGAGACTTTTTTTTTTACTTTTGTTCCCTTACTCTACTCTCCTCCTTCATTAACCCATCATTGATTTCAGTTTGAGAAGGAAATCTGGAAATATTATCTGGGATAATATGATCTCCCATTCTCTCTTCCTGAACCCTGCCTGAAACAGCAAGCCCTAGCTATTTGGAAAACATAACCCCACTTTTCTCAAATTCTTTTTCTTTTATCTTTACTCTTTGCAGAAGTCTGAGACATGCTCTAAACTAATGCTGCCATGGCATTGTCTCAGACTGGATCTGGTGTCTTCCCAAGGAGGTGTGTGAGCAGCTCTTCCTGAAATTTAAACGTGCACCACTGACATTTTTCTCCATCATGGACATTTCAAATGAGTAGAGAAGAGCAATTAAACCATTAGACAGATTTCACTGAGCAAGGGTCAGTCCAACATCTGCCTTGTGTACACGTGCCTGGATAAACACTGATATATTCAGTACTGATGGATTCTGATGCTGCCATTATAAATTAATGTATTTTACAAACAAGGAGCTCATAATCCAGGGATTAGAAGGGCATATGGATTTTTTTTTCTTTTTGATGCAGGTGGCTAATCCTCCTGAAGATTTTTCTGGATTTTTTTATTTAGCTGATGCTTACCTGCCTAGCCAACATGTATTTTCCAAAAAAAAAAAGTGTTTTATCTTCCCTACCCTGGAATGATAGAATTTCTGCATAGTTTTAGACAGAACTATTTATAATAATGTAAAACACTCTAACTGTTTAAAGCACTCTTACAAACTGCTTTCTTTTCTGGGCAATATGTTAGGTTTTCAAAAATATTGTAGGCATTTTAATTTCATGACAAATCCTAGGATTTTCAATCCTATCTTCAGAAAACAAGAAGTATTTCACTTAATAGTTTTAGGAAGCTTTATTTTAAGAGAAAAAAGCTCTAGGTTGTAGTCCTTTTTAAAATGCATCAAAATAAAAATCTAGCAAAGACAAGATAATAGCCAAAACTTTGTTGTATAGTATCATCCACTCCATTATCCATTCCCTTATGGCATATGCATTAAAATATCTGCCTATTTTTGTAATTCAATCTAATTATGCAATAGCTTCCTAGGAAATGTTTTTCACTGAGTAAATTGTTATGGAAAGCAATTGTTGGCTATCATCAGTATTTCTGTCCTTAATACTGTTTTACATTCTGGTCTACAAACAGAATTTGTAAGTGAAATAATGTAAGGGTATCTTCCCTTGCAAAAAAATGTACTAATCCAAGAAATGAGAAAATGTCAGACTTCTGGTATTATATTTGACTTCTGCTGTTTTAACTTTTTACCCTTGTATTTAAACATGATCTGACTTACCTGATGATACTGATCTCAGGCTTAGCAAAAAGACAGAATGGGTATAATAAGATTTAAATGTTTGAATGTGTTGGGGTTTTTTTTTTTTTTAAAGTAGGTGTGTCTGCAAGTAGGGGAAAATGCATTTTAAGGAAAGTAAAGATTTAAAAATTCTGCAGGCTGTAAGCAGCACTTTTAAAGCTGCTAGTAGGGAACATGATATAGTTGCATTTTTATTTATAAGGAGATAGATGAGAGTGAAAATACAAATCCTGCAGGCTTTTGATAATATTTACTGATGTCAGAAGTTATGTTAATTTTACATTAGTTCACTTCTAGCTTTTGTGCACTTCAGTATTATCACTGAACGCTGTTGCCAGAGGCAACTGGCAGCAGACACGACCTTACCTATCTTCTCTCTCTGCCATAGTTCCCCTCCTATATGGTTTCAATTTGGGGTTTTTAAGCATTTTGGAAAGCTAGCTAATTGAAGGCTATATACAACCCAAGTATTGGGTTGTGAGCACTCAGAATTTAAATAAAGAGTTCCCCCAATCCCCCACCTTGAAAGGCAGCGTTAATCCAGAGAACAGAGACTCACTCACTCTGACTTTGCTGCAGCCCTACTGGGTCACACAGGTGGGTTCAGTAGGAACTGCATTTCCCCAGGGAGAGAGAAATGCCACCTTATGTGCAGCCACTGTCCAGAGACTTTCTTAACAAAATTATGATCCTACATAAAGATAAAGCGGAAATTGTGGCAGTTGTTTACAAAGGGTAGAGAACTGGCAGGGGGTGAGGGGTGTTTATCATGTTCAGATTCAGGATTCAGGGAAGAGCTTGATTTGTTTTAGAGCCTTCAGCAACGAAAAAAAAAACAAGACAAACTTTGCAGGCAGGCTGTTGAAGGAAAACAAGAGAAAATGCATGGAGAAATGTTTGCTCAATAGTTTACATTGAAATTAAATATGAAACCTGTTCATATGTATGAATAGGTTTGAAATAGGATGGCTGCTGATGGACATCTCTTCTTGCTTGAGGCATTAATCATAAAAGATTGAATTGCTTTATACATTTAATTTTTCACATGACAAGTTTATAGAAAGGAAACCAAATAAAAAAAAAAACCAAAACAACTATATAAGCATAAAAAAGATAAAAGGACATAATTTAATTACTTATTTTTAGTTTCCCAGAATCTTTTAATCTTTCTACAATTTGCGTTGCCTGATCACATAATACTGTGATGCCAGAGCTAAGAATATCTTCAGTTTGAAAAGGTTTTGTTGTTTTACAAAGCCAAAATGCAAAGGTGGCAAGGTGAGGGCAGAGGGGGGGCTGCAAGGGTGGCCTCTATGGGAAGGGAGTGATGCCTCAGGTTTAGCTTTTATATTTTTCAGATTCTGTGCTGCTTTAGTGTGTGGGTCTGGGCTTCATATTCGGGGATAGTAAGCTGTCTTTACAGAGTAGGTAGACAAAATAATTCCTTCTCTAGCTGGAGACCCAAGGACAAATGATCCACATCTCAGGCCCAAGAGCATAAACAACAGTGGACTGGCAAGAGAAAACAAGAAGGATGGGACTTCATGGGCTAAAACTGTAATGAGACAATTAGCTCCAATATGCAAATGGAGCAGAATTTTAAAAAGTGAGAGACCCCATGACTGGTCATCCATTTTGTGACCATTGTGGGTTCATCTTGGGTGTATCCCTGGTTGGGCTCTTGTGCTGCCCAAGGTGGATCCATTGAGGCCTCCTAATAAATACCTACTTTATTCTTTAGCTCCATCCAGTCTCTGTTCTAGGTCAGCCTTCACAAGGCATCAGGGGCTGCACTGGGTCTGACACAGCCCCAGTCAGATCCAAGTGGGAGAAAACACCTTTCACTTCCCATGGCATTACAAGCAGAGTGACAAAAGTTTGCTAATGGATCTATGACTTTAAAGGAAGTCAAAACAAGGATGCATCTGTGAAAGGTATTCAGGCTGTGATACAATTCTGAGTGGTCCAAAAACGACAGTGTATCTCTTGTTTTCTGACTGCAGCTCTGCACCTGTTCTTGCAACATTTCATTCAGAAAGAAAAAGAAAAAGTTTGTCCTTAGTTCGAATTATCTTATTTTCTTCATTTGTGATTTTCCATAAAATATAGATCTGATCAAGTGAAAAGTGTAATTGAAAAAGTAATTCATTCAAATCACTGCTTTCTTGTTAACTAACTGGGTGATCTTTTGCAAAATTAATGTTTCACTTTAACATCTACATAAAGAAACTTAGAAACTACTGAAGAACTCCATTAATTCATTGTTGTGAAGGGAAAAATCAAAGAATCACAAAATATTGGTACTTAACCTACTCCCAGCTGCCCAAGTCTACCCAGTAGACTTCTAGATTTCTAGCCCAGTTTTCCAATCAACTGAAGAGCTCCCAATTCTGCTCCCAGGAATTATTATCTTCACTAATTAGTACTATAAAGTTAAACACAACTCTCAAAACCCAAATCTTTTTTTCTGATTGTAACTTTTTGCTCAAAATTCACATTTTCATTTTCATTTCTATATGTCTGGGTTTAATGGCCTAAATTAAACTTTTATATTCAGTTCAGCAGAAAAAATGCTCATCCTTTAAACCAGAGCTATTTCAAATTCTGCCAGAACAAAAATTGCAAACAGCTTTAAGAGACCAACTCTTTGTTTTTTCCATTCACACAAGCAGCTTTGACTAAGTTTAGTAGAACTTCTCATAGAATTAAGAATCTCATGACTTGGATATTACAGATCACAATGATGAAAGCTCATTTAAATTGTGGGTTAGGAATCTGAAATATTTTCCAAACTGTTTTTTAGTTTTCTAAGAGGCAATTTAAACTGTGTTATAATGTTACTTCTTGGAGTTAAAAATGTGTTAACAATTAAGAGTGGAAAAGTACATGGCCCTGTTACATTTTATTATGAAGCAATTTAAAATATTTTTAATTAAAATAAAATAGTATCTATTACATCCAGAATAATTAGTCTGCAGTTATAACACATATCTATTATGTTGTCTGTAATGAAAAAGTAGCTTGAAATTGTGTGAAATATATAATGAGCTCTGCACACTGAAGAGCAAGGCAGCCTCAGCTACAGTGTTCAATCACAGTCTTTCCAAAAAGACTTTTTGTTGTAATATATTTACTTTTTTTGTTTTCTTTTTTTTTTTTTTTTTTAAGCATTTATCTGTGCCAGCAATTGTGTTAAAGATGACATGGAATTAGCATTTTTGTGTTGCTCCTTAGTCCATGGGGGCATTATTTATGTGGTCTTCAAAATAATGGGTTGGAAAAGACCTTCAAGATTATTGAGTCCAACTTCTGACTGAACACCATCATGTCCAGCAAACCACAGCACTAAGTGCCACCTCCAGTAGTTTCTTGAACACTTCAAGGGATGGTGGCTCTACCACTTCCCTGGCCAGCCTGTTCCAATGCTCAGCTGCCTTTTCAGTGGTGAAATTCTTCCTGATGTCCAGCCTGAACCTTCCTGGTGCAGCTTGAGTCCATTTCCTGTCACCCTGTCAGGCTGCCTGGGAGCAGAGCCCGACCCCCACCTTGCTTTAACCTCCTTCCACGGAGCTGTGGAGAGGGAATAAGGCTCCCCTGAGCCTCCTTTTCTCCAGGCTGAGCACCCCCAGCTCCCCCAGCTATTCCTCACGGGACCTGTGCTTCAGACCCTCCCCCAGCCTTCCCTGGACTCACTCCAGCCCCTCAATGCCTTTCCTGCAGTGAGAGACCCAAAACTGGACGCAGGATTTGAGGTGTGGCCTCAGCAGTGCCGAGCACAGGGGGACAATCCCTGCCCTGGTCCTGCTGCCACACCATTGCTGATCCAGGCCAGGCCCAGAATAAAGCACCTGTCTGATATCTTATTTAGCTCCAGAATAAGATATCCAGAATTTCAGTCCTGTGTCTGTACATAGTTACACCCTTTTGTTTCTCATCCAAAGCAGTTGCTTTTTACTCCCCCACATGCTCAGGTTTCTTTTCTATGGAGACCCAGGCAAAATGGTGAGTGGGGTTTTCTGCATGCCTGATCTTACCCAAGTGTGGAGACAGGGTCTTTTCAGGACGTGAAAGCTCCCCTGTGCTTTGTGCTCACCACTCTGGTTACAGCCTTGGGTATCTAAGCACTGCAGATAAGTGCTGAGACCTTGAATTTTATTTGATATTCTATGGGAAGCAATTGTAAAGAGCAAAGGATGAGCTTAATGTGCTCCCAGTAGCGGTGCTGCCGAGGAGACGTGTGGTTGCATCCTCTATTAGCTGCAGTTTCCCAAGAGTTCTGCTGCTTGAGAGAAAAAAAAAAAAA